>PVKS010014798.1:0-47529 GCA_004027875.1 Aplodontia rufa
ATGGTCCTCTCTCTTTAAAAAAAAAAAAAAAAAAGAAACAAGATCAAAGCACAAATGGAGATTCACAAGTATACAAAATTCTGTATATCACTACTGCATTTTTCTCTGATTTCCTGAAACCTATTCAAAAGCACATCTACAAGTTCTCTCCATATGTAGTCATGGGCTGAAGCAAAAATAGTAATACAGTGGGGAATCTTTTGGGTAGAGACAGAAAGGTGGGCTCCAAGATGAAAATCTAGTACAGACAAAACTGCTTTGTAAAACGGGCCAACTCATCCATAAAGTTTACATTCTTAGTATGCTTCATCCTGAACCAAAATGCTGATGCACAATGGAGTTTGGGGACTACTAAGCCAGACTAAAACAAAAGAGGGTTCCATGAAGAATTCTATGCATTCAAACTCTACCACATGAGACAACTATTAAATCTCTAGTAGTAAATAGAGAAATGAGTGGAAATTTCTTAAATGTCACACTGCCTATTAGCATAGTTTATTTGAATTTATTTACATAGTTAACCTCTTTAATCATTATATATTATTAGATTCAGTGTTTTAATAAGAGTTAATCGAGGTAATATATGCAAATATACCCCATACCAAGACTCACCATACACATATGGTGGATTATAATATAACTCTTACTCTACCAGAACAACAAATTGCATTCAAAGATCTTGGCCACTTGCAGAAAGTAATTCCTGCATTTCTAAATGGGCAGTACTGCTATACTGATTTTATGCATTTTGGCAACAGTTGTGAAACATGTTATGGTAGAATTACATCTTATGCAAGGACTGAGTTTTAATATACTTAAATGCTTTAGATGCTATTCATTCTTTTCCTGTACCAGAAAGGGTAAAAGGACAAGATAAGAAAAGAAATCAATAGGAGAAAAGGAATAGTCAAAGACATCCTAAGGAATATAATACATTTTAAATCTGTTCAGAAAACCAGCAGAAATAAGAACACAGTATCAGAAACGGACTAGTACAACAAAATTAGCAGTCATGATGATGATGATGATAGTATTAATGAAAACAACATAAACATTCCCAGTTTAAAGGGCTTATTAGAGGAGGGAAAGGATTAAAACAAATTATCAGATGCAAGGAACATGGGTCATTTGCAAAAAACACATATGTAAAACTTATTTTGATAAAGTGGTGAGGTCAAGCCTCTAGACTAAAAAGGAAATGACAAAAAAAAAAATCAGATGTGGGGGCAAGTGAAGAAATGACAAAGTATTATTGGTCATTTGCAAAAAGAATGAAATCAACTTAATGAAATATATTGCTCTGTTTTTAAGGCAATATAACCTTATCCAGCCAATAACAACAAAACCCAATAATAATCTTCTATTGCCAGCAAAATAACTGTATTAGTATTGGATATGGGGACAAATGAGTCTGAGAATGAAGGCATTATCCTGTGGACATATGCGGCTTACAAGCTTCACAAGACTATTTAATAATTAAAATAAAATTCAAGTCCTTAGCCCCATGGACTAAATTTCCAGTGTTCAAAATCTACATGTACCTAGGGGTTATAGTACTGTAAAGCAAAGATGAAGAATATTTCCATTATTGCAGAAAGTTCTACTGGACAGCACTAATGTCTACAACTGTTAGAAATGCCCAGTGTATGACAGATGAGATCTAAAAGAACACACACTCCCACACACAGACACACAGAAAGCCAATAAATCATGCATGTCTTTATTCAGAACATTTTCTTAGCATTTCTTGTGTTAAAGTTACTGTATTCGGTATTCAAAAACCACAAATTAAAACAAAATAATCCCTGCCTTCAAGGAGCTCACAGGTAATAGAAAATAACAACATATAAGTAATTGGTCAATCAACAAACACATATTAGTCACCAAGAGTAAGATTTGTACTTCATACTGTGAAAGAAAACAGAAATAGTGCGCATGTTCTCTCTGACCTTGAGTGTCCAACCTAGTTAAGGACATATAATGCAGAATCTGATGTAAAATGTCTTAACTGACAAATGAGTACTTGGAACTCTGTGCTTCAAGCTGAGATCCAAGTTTGCTGTGGAATTCTGTTTTTCATTTTGCATTTTTATTGGGATTATAATCTAAAAAAATAATATAAGCATATAATTAATTTCTGAATAAGCACTTTAAAACTAAATATTGCTACTGAATTTTCATTTCACTGTTTACTGTTGGGATTTTCAATAATGTACAGACTAGCCAAAGGCCAAATAATATACAGTTTGCTAAGGAAAGTCTGATTAGAGAAAAAGTTGAGGATGAATTAGTCATTATAGAACACTAGGAAGTATAACATCCAAAAGTATAGGCATCCTGCTCTATAGTGGTTAAAATCATCATCTCTGTGTAGTTTCTACACAATCTGTTCTTCATTCCAGCTATCTCTGAATATGGCTTACACATTTGATTTAGGATTCAATAACTCCACAATGCTAATCG
This sequence comes from Aplodontia rufa, assembly GCA_004027875.1. NCBI lineage: Eukaryota > Metazoa > Chordata > Mammalia > Rodentia > Aplodontiidae > Aplodontia > Aplodontia rufa. Next base: position 2,464 of record PVKS010014798.1, read on the forward strand.
CATTTTCAAGAGAACAAAAAAAAAAAATCCTATAGAGTTCTCAGTTGATATCTCATTAAAACTGACATTTGGGGATTATTTACCAGTAGAATTATGGTCAAGTACGAACCAGAAAACAAAGTCTTGAAGTTAATATTGTTTGTTGGTTGGTATTTAATCTGCTTTTAAAAGGATATTTTCCACATTTATGTTGATATAAAACATACATTAAAAAAGAACAGAATCTAGGCTACTTTTTAATAATCTCAAACTCAATACTAGCAATGTAATTTCAACAAACAACATCATTTGTCAAGTAATTCAATCCTGCTTCTTTTAATTTCATCAGTTCTTTTGTTCATATTCAATATCTGTTCACTGGTGTTTGTTTTAATAATTTATAAAATCTACTAACAAAAACATTTACATTTCATATTCCTATAAACTTAAGTAAAATATCATAAAAATAACAAGTTCACACTCTACAGATGAGTAGACTTAGTTAAAATCAGTTCATTCTTCCTATGGCATTTTATTTAGACAGGGTACTTGCTAGCAAACCAAACCTTCTACGCCCTTCTTTCCATCTAGGCATGAAGGATTGTAGTTCTCTAGTGGAACACAAAGTAACTGCAAAGAGATCACAAACTCATATGTAAATCATTCTATATATTAACTACTATATTTCAGAAGTATAAAGATGCTATGCTTGGTAACAAAATGCAAATTCCTTTAAAGACTTTACTCATAGTAGCTTGTTTAAATAATGGATTTTCTTAATTAATATTAGAATTCAATTTGTAAGCCTGTAAGAACCTAGCCCTCACCCTAAATACTGCAGGAATTCAGAGAAGGGCTAGACCACACTGAGCTGCAGTAATCACAGAAACAACCACAAAAGAAATGGGTCATACATTGGGCCCAGAGGAAAAGCGGAGCAGAGAAAGTATGGCTTCCTACTGGGCACACTCCCCAAATAAAACCCGAGAGGAATGAAAGTCTGATCTGGCTACAAGATGACCACTGAGTTCTGGAATCAGTAAGTTCAGAAAATGCACTGAGAATGAACGGCTGAAAGAAACCTGTGCTTTTTAGTACCCTTTCAATTCAAGAGCCGAAACTCAATTTATGTAGAGTATATTGATTGCAAAATACAACCCCAGAAAAATTACTGGTAGACCTGGCCTCAAGAACGCCTGGATACAGGAACTAAACAACTATTTGTTCATTCCCATTCTTTCCCTTGTTCTTTTATTTATATGTTGGTTTATTTTCTCAGGCAGGCTGTTCTTCCCATTTATCTAAAATGTAAGCTACTTGCTAGCTCCAAGTTTAGCATTTAAATCCTTAAAGACTTACTGGATGCAAGGCAAAGAGTAGCAGAAGTTAAAAATATAAAGGTAATAAAGAAAGGCTAGGTCCAGACTGAAAGAACTGGTGTCACACTAAGAAGTTTAGAGTCAAATCTGTCATAAGTTTTAGGAAATCTAAACCATATATGAGGAAATAAGTCTATTTCCAGACTTCCTGAGTTTCAGTGTTCTCTGGAATATGTTGCCATGAAATGTACTTTTCTAGAAGGTTAGACACCTGGACCCAGATGGGATACACAATACTCAATCTACCTTGGTACCATGGAGTGGTCCACAGGTATGCAGCTGACCTAACACAATTTAATCTGAATGCTTCTTGGGGGTATTCAGTTTAAAATGTTTACATTCTGACAATTTTTTTAAAGAGAGAGGGGATAGAGAGAATCTTAAAGGCTTTTGAATACTGTGTTGGGATATTGAGTACAACTCAGTAAAATTAACAGAAAATAGATGAGACTTCCTGGGTCCCACACTGAGCTTATATTTTACAGCAGAGCAGCAAGGGGATCTGGGCCAATGATTCTGATCAATGGAATGAGATCCATTTAAAAAAGAGATTTAAGTACATAAAATAGAAGAAAAAAGTAGAATATCTATGAATAGAATTCAGAGGCACCACAGAGTAGAAAAGGGGACAGAGTAATAGAAGAACAAAGGAAGAATGTCTCAATAGACGTTTCAAGTACATCAAAACAGTACCATTCAAAAAAGCTACAGAAGGAACCCTATAGCCAAAGAGGCAATGAGAATTCATAATGCTTCCTGATTTAACTTAATAGTGGAAATCTACATATAGAAGAGAAAGGAGGCACAAAGCTTTTGATTTTTAACCAAAATGATAAGTTGAAATGAAAATGCACAACCTCCAGTCCCCATTCTTACTTTCAGATCTAAAAGAGACCTATGATCTGTGCTTCCTACTGAGAAAATAAAAGAAGGCATGATACAGCATACTCACACTCCTCTCTCTAACCCTCATCTTCCAGTGTTCAGTTCTCTCAAGGTGAATGATGGACCCTAAGAGCAACTGTAGCAGACATTCACTTCAATGTGGTAAATTAACAGGTTTTCCCCTTGAAACCTCACTGAGTGCATGTGAATAAAAGATGTGTACTAAAAGACTGTGGGCTTTTGGAATCAGACCTGTATTCAAATCCTCATGTTACCCTTAGCTGAAAGACCTTTGGAAATGTATTTACTTGTTCAAAGCTGCCATTTTACCTGCGGGGTAGGCAGGAAGGGAGCAGAACTAGGGAAATATGAACCAAGCATCCAGAGCTGAGATACAGATTGGATAAAATTGTAATTGCAAAGTGCTTAGAAAACAGGCTATGTTCAATAGGCCCCCATGCCTCTATATTGCATCCCATAGTCTTTGGGTCACAAACATAGTATAGTGGATCTGCAATGGTCCTTGAGTCTTTATTCTCCCTATAAGAGAAGACCATATATAGGACTCCAAGTCACAGAGCTGGTTCCCCCTGCAAGGATTGGTAGGATTGATTCCTTAGAAATCTGTCACATGTGAGTACATTAGGAATGAATTAAGTCAATTCCTAAACTAACATATATGCCAGTAACTTATCTTTTAAAAGAATCACCATCATTCCTAAATGGAACTTCACTATCATTATTCTCCTAAATCCCAGACTTTACACACTGTAGCCACTTTCAATTCAATCCCATCTTTTAGATGGTTGTCATGTCCATATTGGTCAAAACCTTAAACATTTCATTAAGTGATCATTTGCTCTTATTCTTTCCCTCAGCAGTGGGTACTTGTCATTCATTCTTTTTTGGCCCTGTGAAATACATATATATTTTTTTGCATATATATGTGTGTATATATATATCATATATAGGTATGAGAAATATAAATATATATGACCTCCAGTGAGTGATCCCCTCCCCTCAAAATTGGACAAAACACACGACTTACTTCTAACCAACAGAATTTGACCAAGGTGATAGATATCACTTCATTATTATATTACTTTATATAGACATCATATATGGCAAAGGTGAATTCACCTCCTCATATTAGATCGTATTGTGTGAGACTCTATCTTATCTGAGTAGAACAAAAGATACTTTGAAAAAGTAAGCTGCCACATTGTAAGCGTACCTGTAAGAGGATTACTTGGTAAAGAACAATGGGAAGTTTGTAAGAGTTGAAAGTGGCCTCTTGCTGATAGCCAGAAAGAAAACAGAAATCTCAATCCTACCACCACAGGAGATAAGTTCTGTTAGCAATTCCAAGGAGCTTGGAAGCAGATCTTCACTCTGATAAGACTGCAGCCCTGACCAACACCTCATGAAACTCCTAAGAAGAGGACCTAGTTGAGTCTTGTGTAGACTCTAAGCAATCAAACTAGATAATAAATGTGTGCTGTGTTAAGATTCTAAATTTACACAGCAATACAAAATAAAAACAATCAATATCCTTTAAAATATTTTTCTGTTGCTTACAATCTCTCATTAGTTTTCATGAATTGCTACTAAAACCTCACATGTAGAGTATCAAAATCTTACTATCTTTCAAATTCCACTCATTTCTATTTCACCAGAACAAGACCATTCCACACCCATCTCCTATCAGAGCTTCTGTTGAAATAGGAAGAAAGTTCTATGTCTAGCAGCCTCAACTCTTCTCTGTCTTATAAGCGTCACGCTACACTCTTCCTGTTGCGGCAAAGAATAGCTTTTCTCTCTTTGAGGTTCTAAACTGAAGTTATTATAGTAAACAGTAAATCATACCTAAATAGTCCATTTTTCTGAACTTCACGTTGAAAATGATTTAGATGAGCTCCTACAAAGCATACACTTAGTGAAATAGACAATAAAACTATATTATCTTAATAGAGTTAAAGAGTGTCTGGTTCTGTCTGCTTATTCAAAAAACTAAAACTGTTTTCAACAAATATGGGTGAGCTTACATAAGATTACATATTACCATTTTCTGTGAAATTGCAATGCTTTCTTCTGCATCCTGGATAATACCTCCCAATTCTGATACTAACATTACAATACTAGAAGTCTATCACCTTGGCTGTTACAAATCATGTGGGCTCTTATCCTGAGAAATTCTGTTGAGATTTGAAAGCAAAGGGATTTGGTGGGATGAAGAAAAAGATGAACAAGTTACTGTCCGTTTTCATTTTTTCAGCCTGTTTATAAAGATACAAGGTCTACGTGTACAAAAATGACTAGAATATTCCTTAAACCCTTTTTCACTTTGATGAATCAGAACTAATAAGAGTGTCCTGACCCTACAACAAATCCCTGACCAATACAGGGACACTGGAGTGGACATTGCCTGGACAATATTCTTTCTTCCCAAAAATCAGGTTCTATTCACTCTCACTGGTGATGTTGATGATCCTCAAGTTTGACAAGGGTGCTGACAAATGTTATGGGTTGCACAGATAATTAAGGGGCAGAATATGGTTGATAAAGTAAGGGCAGTGGAGACAGGGCAACGTGGGGGCCATGAACTGATTGCAAGAATGGATTCCCCTCAGAGGGATACGTTTTAGCACTTCCTATTACAATCATGGTTTCCCCCATCGGCACACAAGAGCAAAGACCCATACGCTTATGACTCTGTTGACTGATATGGAATCTAATCAGCACATCTATAAAACTAAGCATGTTACCAGTACAATGTAATGTGAATTTATGAAACTGTCATAAGACGGCCATGAGGGCAACTTGCTTTTATGGTTAGGAAACAAATATATATATATATATGTGTGTGTGTTATCCTTGGTTTTACATCTCTTTCCTTGTGCATAATTTGGGATCTATCGGTGTACCTGCTGTCTCCTTCCCAAAATGAGAACAATATGTCATCCTACTGGTCTCTCAAATGTTTTGAGAAATTATCCAAAAATGTAAAAGTTATGAAAACAGTTGTATATATCTGCAATGTGTGCAAAAAAATTAAATATTATGTATTCATTGAAAGGAAAGGGCTTCAAGTAATAAAGCCCCCACCGACTTAAACATTAATGTAAACTGCATTTTAAAACAAACAAAAAATCAATTGAAGTAAAAATAAAAAGCCACATTTGGATTCAATAACAAAAAAAAATGTCCATAACTACAATATTTCACTAATGAGAAGGTACAGATGCTACATACAGAAGGATTTTATGATGTCCATATGCTTCTCAAATGACTCTCCTTGTTAGCTATTTCTCCATATCGCTATTTAAGAATAACCTACACCTTCCCCCACTGAGCGGGTATAAATTATAATATAACACATTGTAATATTTCAAAAAAGTTATTCTAATAAAAAGAAATAAAAGCTCTATAAACCTAAAATACCCTAAGATAAGGACATTAATAAAATCCCGATTATGGCTATGATTTAAACTAGCTGAACATGTTGCATCTAGTAGTTGGCCTTAAATTTTTTTAAAATCTTGAAACCTCAAACAGAAGTTAGTCTATAGCTCAAATATATATAATAATTATATATGGTGATAATTTCATAAAGATACTCTTTATACTATGATAATGGGCCTAGTTTAGTCACAGAACATAAAAATCTATAACGTGTATAAAATTACCTTCAAATTTCTGAAGAGCTACCATAATTTTTACAGAAGATGGCAGTTTTTTAGGCCAAACACTCTCTAGCCAGAATGCTGTTCTGACTTTCCAATAAAGTCCAGTCCAACATGCTGAACTGCAAAAGGAGAGGAATGGGAAGACTGAGGTAAAAAAATCTGTCTCCGATCTATAAACTGGTACTTAATTTAAAACTTCCTTCTGCACGACCTTCTGTGCATCTGACCGTGTCCATTCTGTTGTGAAGACTATCAATTCAGGAGCAAAGCTGGGAAAGCAGCTCTCTCCCTCTAGCTGGCAGCCTATCAAAGGTCAGGCTCAGGATTCCCACTGTACATGCACCTGTTTTGTAGCTGAAACATATATGAAAACATTAAATTTTCCCCAACACAAAAAGTAATACATTCTCAGAAAATGCTGCTCATCTTGATATCTGCCCCATTCAAACAAAATAGATGGGAATAAATTACAAGCAAGTTTTACAACTGACTAAATTCTTTATTGTTTTAGAAATCCAATGTTCTTATTAAGCATTTCAAATATGAATGGTTTCCAGACGGCACATCAATGATTTGGTGTTTCAGAAATTAAATTGGTCCAAATGAAAACAGTGTTTTAAAGGGATAAGGAATACTAATTATCCACGGTAAAAGGCAAATATATTAAACAAATTTTCACTTGCAATAATTTCCATAACAAATATAAAAAGCACCAAAGAGTAGTTTAAGAAATATATTTCCCAAACATCATTTTTATATTGTCCTCATTTATTAACTGTAACTTATTCTGTGCTGTTACTCATTACAGGATTAAAAAGATTTCTGGGACATCAGAAAATAACACCCAGACCTTTACAAACGTCAAAAGGTTCTCTTTCCAAAGATTTTAAGTTGTTTACTTCTTCAATATAGTGCTATGTGCTTACTCCCTTTTCCTGGATTTCAATAATGCCTGCAAGAATCAAAAACATAGTTGTGATCCTAATACTTTTAATTCCTAAATATTGCTGAGACATCTCAAGATACCAAGAGTATTTAATTACTTAACGTTACTACACCGTTTGGGGAAAAAATATTCACTTTCTTTTCTGGTAAAAAAAAAAAAGTTTAACTTATTAAGCACTTATCTCATTTCCATATTTTACACACACACACACAAATATTCATGTGCAAAGGGATTGATGCATAACATATATATATGCATATATCCCATTTTCTGCAGATTTCAAAATGGTATAGTTAATATAAAAGTTCCTTCTTGAAAACTACACACCTTCCTGGCCGGGAAAACAAACGCGACATACCTTCCTGAAATTAGAGCACAGAAGACTCACTAGAGAATTTTCCAAGTGCACATCACCTGAACCGCCTCCTCAGCACCCCACAGCAAGCCACCTCTCCTGATAGCTGAGCCTGGGATCTAGAGGGCAGCTTGGTCCCACTCTATCACACAGACACAGGCCTCTGACACCAGCACCTCTCACTGGGAACAAGTGGGCAATGGCCTCAAAACCAAACCAACGCTGCCTGCTAGGCGATCAGGCAACTCTCCCTGTCCTCCGCTCCCTCTACTCCCCACTATGATACCCCAGCGGCGTTTAATTAATCAGTTTACACTAACAAGCTTTCAAGATTTATCAATCTCCTCCCACTAGCCAAGGACCAGCTTTATCTCCCATCCTCCAGCCTCCTGAACTTTTCTTAAAAACCCAGCGTTGCGGTGTATAGACTTAGAACTGAAGTCCCCCACGAAACCTCCTATGTACCCCACTAAGAATTGCGCCCCTCAAGCAACATGTTGGCAGTACAAACTTTTCATTCATAGCTCCGATCGAGCACGAACTGGGTGTGTGTTTGGGGGCGGGGGGAGTCAAACCACAGACCCCTCGCCTGGGCTTGAATAGCCAAATATCACGCTCTTCACCAAAGGATCACCTACCACCCAACTTGTGACAAAGGTACCTTAAGCCCACCAACCTCTGCTTGCGAGATGCATGGCAAGTGATATCCGCGAAGCCGGTGCTGAGATGCTGTTAACCTGGGAAACCCGGGCAGGGAATACAGAGGCGCATCCGGAGGACCCGTGGCCCCCAATTCCCAGGGCTTTCCCTGAGCAGCAGCCAGGAACTAGGCTGTGGAGCCACTCACCTCCGCCCGCTCCCGCTGAGGCTGTCGCGCCCTCCTTCGCCCCGCGCTGGCGACCCCCTAACTTCTCCCCCTTCTCCAAACAGCCATCTTTCCAGGAGGAGAAGAGAATGGCGAGGCAGGAAGCAAAAGGGGGATTGAAAGTTGACTCGGGGACCACCGTTGCTCCTCCAGCTGAGACTTACCGTCCGCGGCAGGCGCCAGAGGAAGAGACCGCGGCGAGGGCGGCGGGCGCTGCGGGGCCGACTCGGTGCGCGCTGCGCGATGTGCGGGACGCGCCGCCGCCGCCGCCGCCGCCGCGCGGGGGGGAGCTCGGGAGGGCGGGAGCGGGCGGCTGCGAGCTGCGAGCTGAGCGGGTGGCGGCGCGCGGAGGATTTGCTAAAAATAGCACTTCTTGGGGAGGGGAGTGGGGGACGGAGGTGGGAGGGAGACGGAGAGGCCCGGCCGGGAGCCCCAGAGCTGCGAAGGCTGGGCGGGGCCGGGCGTGGAAGGGAGGCAAGACCCGCGGCACCAGCGTGGGCCCAGGCGCTGAAACCCGCGGGGCCGGGAGGGCATGAGCGGTGTGGGGACACCTGGGTGCGCGTCCGAGGCGCAGGGCAGCAGGGCAGCCTGGGGTGGAAAGGAGGGCAGCTGCGGGCTGGACAAGTGATTCTCAGGAGCCTAAGACGCTTGGGATTTCCGAACCCAGGCGTGCCCACGCGAGGCGCCAGGTGATGGTCAGGGCGCCGGGGCACACGCTCCTCCGGCCGGCCCCTCCGCAGCCCATCGCGGCCACCGAGGACGGTGCGGGGGAGGAGCCCGGCCTCGGCCTCGCTTGGTGCCCGCCTGGCCGCGGGGATCTCCGGTCGCTCAGGTGCGCGCCACTTCTTTTTGAGGAGACTAGGGAGCACGGTGAGGCGGTACCTGGGACGTCGCCACACACGTTTGGACCTTAAAGAAAATGCCCCGTTTAGGAGATTTTTAAGGACCAAACAGGAAATGTGAGGGAATGTGGTGACTGGTGTTAGAATTAGGATTTTAGGTTTGCCGCATTTCAAGGCTGGTCAGAGAGCACCAGGGCTCTGAAACCAACTCTGAGGGAAGAGAGGCAGTAGATGGGCTGCAGAATTGACTAAGGATCCCCCTCCGTGGTTAGTGTTTTTACCTTGGGAATGTTTTACTACTACTATAACTTAAGTATGCACTGTTATTACTCTTACAGTTGTCTTTATGGAGCGAACAACACTGAAAATGATTTTTTTTTAAATAGTGTAATCCTAAACATATACATCCAAAGCTAACAGTTGCTCACTCAGGCTAATATGTATGGTCTGTGTGATCTGTCCCTGCCCCTCAAATGAATTAAAACTAGTGTGGCTACGTGTACATGTATGGTTTTTCTCTAAGTCAGCTAAAGCACAGCTAGTTCACTTATTATACTGAGGGAAAGAACTAGGGAGACCTAACCCACTGCCCTCATTTTCATATGAGGAACTGTGACCCAGAGGAGCAACATGATTTGCCCAAGGTCTCACAGTTGAGATTAAAACCAGACTACCAGTGACATAGCACCAGTATAACTTGGAGAAAGGAAACCATATGTTATAGTAATTTAATTGAAAATAGTTCAGCTTTTATAGTAAGATGAAAGCGTGCTATGGTTAAAGGTTGTCCCCCCTTTGCCCTAATCAGGAATTAATACTCCATGAGAGGAACACTGGCTTTAAATTAAAAAGGTCACACTCCTAAGCCTTAGGTGCTGCAACTTTAGCCCCTAGCTTAACTTCTATCTACACTAAGGATTCTGTTAATTAGCATGATGAATCTTAATAATGGGCTGTCAATTGTGAAATTGATGCTATTGACTAAAATATTTTAGAATTATTCATCATTTGCGTGTGAGCTAAGCATAAATATATAGTGACTTCCACCCTTCGCCTTTCAAAATTGAGTCCTTTTGAAATGATCAAGCATCCAACCTTTTAAATTTTCCTTTTAATTATAAGGTTTGCCTGCCTTTGACTCAAGGGAAACAGTTCTTCCTCTATTATCATTCAAGAAAAACTTTTACAAAAATTATGATGGAAGCACATAAAAATAGGAATTTCTGGACTTCACTGGTCATCCAAAACAAATATTGGTATCATAAAGGTGTGTACAGCAGAATTTGAACTGATATTAAGGAGATTGTACAAGATGCAGTTAATTTTGCTTATCATAATTAAGATATTTCACATCTGGGTCATTTCAAAACAGGGAGCTGTTATCTTCATTTTTATAGATACTTTAATGCTGACTTTAAGCAAGGTGCTTGCTAGCTGTTACAGGAGATTCAAATATTTTAAGATACAGGTTAGTACAAAAGATTTGTAATTTCTTCTAAAAGTACTGATGGGACTCCCGTGATCTCTGTTCAAATCTTCATTTTAACATTTATGATACTGTATTTTAGCTTTCTATGGCTTTATCTCCTCGACTGAGCTCAAGGTATACATGGGGAAATTCACATTTTTTGTAGTGTTTTTTAATAGATTTTATTTTTAGATAAATTTTAGATTACAGAAAATTTGAAAGATAGTACAGACTAAGCATCCTTAATCCAATAATTTGAAATCTGAAGTGCTCCATAGTCTGAAACTTTTGAATTCCAGTGTGATTCCAGAAAGAGAAAATTCTACCGTTCACCTAATGTGACAGGTTGCACTCAAAATGCAGACACACTAAAAATATTGTATGAAATTATCTTCAGGCTATGTGTATAAGGTATATATGAAACAAATTAATTTCATGTTTAAATTTGAGTCCTGTCCCCAAGAAATCTCATTATGTATATGCAAATATTTCAAAATCTGAAAAAAAAATCCAAAAGAAAACACACTTAGGTCCAAGGCATTTTGTGTAAGGGATACTCAATCTGTCAGTCTGTATATAGAATTTCAACATGTCCTCTCACATGTACACAATTTCCTTATTAACATCTTTCATTAGTATAGTACAATTCTTACCTTTAGCTGATAGTTATACATTATTAACTGAGGTCCACCATTTATCATATTGCCTTAGTTTTTAAATAATGTTTCTTTTTAGTGCTTTAGGATCTCATTTGGGATACCAAGTAATATTTACTGGTCATGTCTCCATAAGCCACACTTGGCCATTACAGTTTCTCAGATTTTCTTCATTTTTGATACCATTACACTTTTGAGGAATACTGGTTAGCTATAGAATGAGATATTCTTGTATTGGAATATGTCTGATATTTGTCTCATAATGAAACTGGAGTTCTTGATTTGGAGAACAAAGATTATAAAGTACCATTTACATCACATTATTTTAAGAGACTATACTAGAAACGTATCACTTGGAATGTTGAACTTAATCACCTGGCTGAAATAATGTTTATCAGTTTTCTCTACTTTGCTTTTCTTCTCCTTTGTATTCTATACTCTTTGAAAGGCAGTCACTATATGCAGCTTACACTTAATGAGTGGGGAGTTAGGGCCCCTCTTTTAAAGTATCTACATAATTTATTTGGAATTTTGTGCAGCCATTCACTATTTAACTCTAGAGATCAGCACAATGCTTTCAACATAGTTGGTTCTTAATACATATGGAATGCAAGACTAGTATTAAACCAAACATTTTCCCTACAGGAAAGATGACAGGGTTCTGATATAAGCAAGATGGCATAATGGGACTTTCCAGGGTTTGTCCTCCTTAAGAAATATCACCTATCCATGCGCAAAAATACCTTCACAAGAGTTAAGGAAACAGAATGAGGGATAATAGCACCTAGATGTAACAGAAATAGAAGACACTGTGAAAAGAGTAAGAAAGGAGTAGTTTTACATCACCAGCATTTCCTTCGCTCCTACCCCAGGCAACACAGAGAGGAATACCCTTCACTTGAGGGAAGTGAGCACTGAACTTTGCTTCAGACCCCAACACCAGGCTTCCCCAGTAAAATCCAGTGCTTGGAAGGCCACCATGGTCCCAGAGTCCAGGTTCAGACTAGCCCGGCCCCCTCACAGACTCTAGACAAGCCCCAGTTTCAGACTTCTAGCTGCTCCAAGCACTCAGCTGCTCCCCACACCCTCCAGCTTCGGACTTGCCCCATCACTAGGCCAACCCCCATAGCTCTAGTCATCAGACCAATATCCACAGACCCAGCCTCTGGGTTAATCATTGCAGAAACAGAATCCAAGTCCACTCAAGATTCCACACCGGCCCAGAACCTGCTCAATCGACAAAGTGCCAGTTTTTAGGTCCACCTCAGCACAAGATCAGCACCCATGATCTCAGGTATCAGGCTGGGACCCTGGTATATAGGCCCCAGGCCTTCTCAGTGCAAGAACAGTTCCTTTAGCACCACTATCCAGGCCACCCAGTGTGGCCCCACATTCCCGCAGACCCAGAGTCTGAATATACTCCAGTAAATGTAGGGTCAGTCCCACTAATCCTCAGCATTGGACTTGTCCACACAGACCCAGGATCACCCCCATGTACCAGTGCAGTCCCAAAAGTCCTTGGTTCTAGGCAAACTATCATGGTTTCAGACACCAACCCACACATGTGATCCTTGGCTCCAGACAGGTTCCCAGGGATTCAGGCTATATCCCTACCCAAACACCAGACTGGTCTTAGGTTTTAGACCATTGTCTGTGACCCCAGGTTCCAGTAGACCTAGGGTCCAAACTCAACCCACAAGACCCTGGTACCAGTCTAGTCCCCATGGACCAAGACTCCTGGACAACCCCTACAGACCGGTTCCATGTGAATACCCATGGGCCCAGGACCCAGGCATGCTCCATACAGTCATGTTTCAGGGCCACTCCAGTGACTGGGTAGTACCCAGGCTCGTTGGACTCAGGTGTCAGACTCATTCCAGCACCTGTGCAGCATTTGAAGACCTGGGTCCAAGGCCTACTCTAGTACTAGGTTTTAGGACATATCCCATGGATGCGGATTATGGGACCACCTTAGTGTACTGAAGCTCCAAGTTCATTCCCATGGACCAATAAACAGGTTCACCCAGTGATTCAGGGTCCAGGTCCAAAAGATCCAGGCAGCAGTCCAACTCACCTGAGGAACCCAGCAGTAAAACCATTTGCAAACCATGCCTCCTAACCCTCCCAGAATCTTTAGAGGGCCTGGTGAAGTACTTTCCAAGACAAAACCAGTCTGTAAAGTCTATTCAAAGTTACAGCCATAAATGCATGTGCACAAGGATCCAGAAAAATCAGGAAACATGATATATTGAAAGGAACAAAACAAAGCACTAGTAACCCACCTATAGGAGATGGAGATATATGAACTACCTGACAAATAATTCAAAATCATTGTTTTAAAAGGGCTTAGCACCCTAAAGCAGCTCACAAAACTTCAAGAAAATACAGAGAAACAAAATCAGGAAAATAATATAACCTAATTGAGAAATATATCTAAGAGATTAAAATTATAGAAACAAGCAAGTGCTCATACTAAAATAATACAAAGAATGTGGTAAAAATGTAATAGAAAGCATCAACACCAGAACTGATCAAACATGAGGAAAAGTGCATGAACTAGGAGGCAGATTATTTGCAAATACATATAGTATCTCTTCCTTTTCCACAGGATTACCTTCCACAACCCCCAGTGGATGCCCAAAACCACAGATAATAATAAACCCTAAATATAGTATTTTACTTTTAAAATACCTGCATACATATGATAAAGTTAAATAATTAGGAAAATAAAATTGACAATAACTAATAATAGAATAATTATAGCAGTATTTTGTGACAAAATTATATAAGTATAGTTTCTCTCAAACTATCTTAAAGTACTACTCATTCTTCTCAAGATGATATAAGATGATACTATGCTTTTGTGATGACATTAAGGTAGGTGAATGCTGTACATATTGTGATACTGTGTTAGTCTATTATATAAGGGTTATTTGAACATAAGCACTACAATACCATGACAGTTGATCTGATAACTGGAATGGCTACTAATTAATTTTTGGGTGGGTAGAATATACAGCACAGAAGGAAAATTTGGGATGGTTTGAGATTTCATCATTCTACTTAGAAAAATGTGCAATATATAATTTATGAATTTTTATTTCTGAAATTTTCCATTTAATGATATTGGACTATAGTTGAACACAATAACTGAAACTATGAAAAAGCAAAACCACAACAAATTAGGAACTCTATAGTTAGATAAGAAAAAAGAAAGAGAATTGGAGAGGTGACACAGCAGTAGAACACTTGCCTAGCATGCATGAGGACCCAGGTGCAAACCCAGGTACCACATACACAACTATGTATCAGAAAAACAAACACCAGGTGGAAAAATAAATAAAACTGACCATCTCTATTTCTCTCTCTCTCTCTCTCTCTCAAAATAAAAATGAAAAAGATTGAAAAGAAGCTTATGGGATTCATGGGAAAGCATCAAAAGAGTAAATATTTGGTTTATAGGATTTTGAAGAAGGCGAGGCACAAACTCAGAACCAGAAATATTATTTTAAGGTAATAATAGCAGAAGTTAACATATTTGGGAAAAGATATAAATATCAAAGTTCAAGAGCCTCAAAATTTTCCAATCAGACTCAATCCAAACAAGACATACTATAATTGAACAGCCAAAATTAAAAACATAGAGGACTGAGGAGCAGAAGCACAGGTCAATGGTACAGCATGTGCCTAGCAGACACAAAGTGTTGGGTTTGATCTCCAGTGTGCACACCCATGCGTGCGCACACACACACACATTTTAAAAATTAACCACAAAGGGAGGATCCTGAAAGCAGCAAAATAAAAGATGCATATCACATATAAAGGAGATCAATAAGGCTAGTGGTGGATTTCTCAGCAGAAATCTTATAGTCCAGGAGAGAGTGGGATAATATATTCAAAGTGCTGGAGGATAAAATCTGCCAAGGAAGAGTTTTACCTAGGAAAACTGTCCTTTGAAAATACAAGAGAGATTAAACTTTTTTAGACAAATAAATATGAGGGAGTTCATCAATACTTGTCTCAATAAAAATGCAAAACATATTTCCTCTAGCTGAAAATAAGGATTCTAATCAGTAATGAAAATGTAAAATTCAGCAGTAAAAGTAAGCACACAAATTCATAGTTATCTAATATGATAATAATAGTGTGTGACTCACTTATGTCTTTAATATGAAGGCTTAAAAATAAACTTATTAAAATCATGATATCTGCAGTAATGTTTTAAGGATAGATATTATAGAAGGACATAAATTGTGATATTAAAACATGAAATGGGTAGGGTAAAGTAAAAGTGTTGAGTTTTTCTATGTGAACAAAGTTATTATCAACTTAAAATAGCCTATTATAAGCACAAGACATTTTTGTTAAGCTAAATACATAATAACCACAAAAAATACACTTGGGGGCTATACCTATGAATGAGGGAAGAGAAAGCAAGAGAGGGGAGAGAGGGTAAATGGGGGAGTGTTCAGTACTGTAGAGTACGTTTGACTCCTATGAGAACAACAAATACATCCAGACAAGCATATAAATCTACTAATTTCAATGTGTAAATTACATGTATATGGTCAATGATTTCTGTAATTGGGGGAACTACAGAGGAGCCATGACATTGGGGAGAGGGGGAAGGGGGATAGATCCTGGAAAAAGATTGGGTTAAAGCAACTCTGCCAATATGTATGAATGTATGAAGGTGAACCAATGAATCCCTTCATCATGTAAGTCCATGCTGAACCAATTTAAAAAAATAAATAAAGATACAAAACTACAAAAAATAAGATATAAAAGCATACTGCTAAATAAAGTCATGAAATCACAAAGGAAGACTTCAAGAGAGGTATAAAGGAATAAGGGATAGGGATCTAAACAAAACAATAACAAGATGACAATAATAATTTCATACTTGGCAATAAAAGCCTTGAATGTTAATGGATTAAATTATCCAATCAAAAGACAGCACAGGTGAATGAATAAGCCCATCTCTTGCTGCCTTTGGAAAAACTCTCTTCACCTATAAGGACACAGATAGATTGAAAGTGGAAGGATGGGAAAAAAATATTCCAAAACAGACCAGGAATTGCTTTCCTGTATCAGTTCAAATAGACATCAAAGATCACTATATAGTGATAAAGGGGATCAAGAGGATAAAACGATTGTAAATATATGCACCACACATCATGGTACCTAAATATGTAAAGCAAATATTAATAGACTTGGGACTGGAGAGGTGCCTCAGCAATAGAACACTTGACTGGCATGCATCGAGGACCCAGGTTCAATCCCCAGCACCAAATACACAACTAAGTGAAGGAAAATTAAAAACAGACGAAAAGATAAAACTGACTGTCTCTTTCTCTGTCTCTCTTTAGAAGAAAATATATGTATATAATTATATAATATTTATATATAACTGAAAGGAGACAACAGGGGGCACATACCTATATTCCCAGCTACTTCAAAGATTGAGGCAGGAGAATTGCCTGGACCCAGGAGTTTGGAACATGTCTGGGAAACATAGCAATACCCTATCTCTGAAAAAAATTAAATAAGTATATTAAGGAAGAGATAGACTGTAGTATAATGATCATAGGGAACTTCAATAACTCACTTTCAACAATGGAGAGATCATCCAAACAGAAAATCAAAAAGGAAGCATTAGAATTAAACTACACCTTACACCAAATGTACCTAACAGATACATGCAGAACATTTCATCCAATAGTATCATGAGACTCATTCTTCTCAAGCCCGTATGGAGTACAAATCATATGTTAGACCACAAAACAAGTCTTCATATTTTTTTCTCTTGACATAATTTTTTAATTTTTTTCCTTTTTTATTCAGAAATTTATTTGTTGAACAAATGAGCTTCTAATGAAATAATATAATATATATGTGTATATAAATTCTGAAAATTAGATTTATCCCCAAGAGCTCCCTGTCCCCAATTACCCACCTTTTTTTCTCCCCACCCCTCCTTCCCAATACATCTCTACAAATGCCTTAGATTGTATGACATTACACCTTATCCAGATTTAAAACATGATAATAGACCTCCTTTCTCAATGGCCAGGGTCTAGTTCTAGCCTCCACAGATGAGTGAAGACATTCGACCCTTGGTTCTATGGGTTGTGCTTATTTCACTCAGCATAATTTCTTCCAGAGCCATCCATTTACCTTCAAAGGCTGCAATATCATTATTTCTAATTGCTGAGTAAAACTCCATAGTATATATGTACCACAGTTTTTGGATCCATTCATCATATTTTAACCTTGAAATCATATGAAATTATCTTTTCCAACCACACTAGTATGAAACTAGAAACCAATAACTGGAGAGATTTAGGGAAATTTAAAAAAAAACACGCACAGAAATTAAGCAGCATAGGCCTGAACAGCCAGTAGGTCAAAGAAGAAATTTAAAATGAAGTTAAGAAACAAAATTGGCATAAAGCATGCCAAACTTATGGGATGCAGAAAAGTAGTTGAAGAGAAAACTTTACAACAGTGAATGCCTATGTCAAAAAGAAGATTTCATATAAATAATGTAAATTACAATTTAAAAAAGTAGAAAAAGAACAAATTAACCCAAAATTAGTGTAAGAAATGAAATAATAATGATCAGAGCAGAAGTAAGTGAAATAAAGATTAGAAAAATAAAAATGAATGGGGATGCAACTCAGTGGTAAAGCACCCCTGGGTTCAACCCCCAGATTAAAAAAGAAAGAGGAGGAAGAAGAGCAGGAGGAGGAGAGGGGGAAGAGGAGGTGGTGGAGGAGGAGAAGGCAAAAGAAAAACAATTAAAAGATCAACAAAACTAAGAGTTAGTTTCTTGAAATGGAAAACATGACCAACAAACCTTTGACTAAAATGATTAAGAAAGAGGGCAACTCAATAAAATCAGAATTAGAGGAAACATTTTAAATAATAAACTACAGTAATAAAAGAATTGTATGTGAACAGATTGTACAACCTAGAAGAAATAAATTCCTAGACACATGCACAACATAACAAGACCAAATCTTGAAGAAATAGGCAATCTGAATAGAACAATAATAAGTTAGGGGACTGAGTCAGTACTAAAATTTTCCAATCAAAGAGATACCCAAGACCTGATGGCTTTACTGTTGAATTCTAGCACATTTAAAGAAGAACAACTCTTGTTCTTTTATTGGTTCAGCGTTATCTTACATAATGAAGAGATTCATTTGTTGACATTCACAAATGCATACATATTGACCGAGTTGCTTAAACCCAATCCTTATCCAGGATCTCCTCTGCTTCCCTCACTCACCAATCACATGACTCCTCTGTAGTTCCCTGAAGTTACAGATATAAATGAACATATACATGTAATTTAAATATTGAAATTAGTAGATTTACATGCCTGCCTGGGTACATTTGGGCTTCTCATGGGAGTCAAGTGTACACTACAATATTGATTACCCCCTTCTCCTCTCCTTCCCCTTACCCCTCCTTTTCTTCCCTCCCCTCTTCATAGCTATTGTCCTCAGAGCTTATGTATTACTTCAGATTTGATGGGTCTATTAAATAAACTTCACTAACTTTCATCCTATCTTATATTTTATTCTAGTTTCTACATATGAGAGAAAACATTGGACCCTTTAAGTCTCTCGGTTTGGTTTGTTTCACTCTGAATGATTTTTCCCTTTTCATCCTTTTACCCAAAAGCTATGGTATCATTCTTTCTAAGAGCTGAGTAAAATCCCATCATATATATATATATATATATATATATATATATATATATATATATGAATGACAGTTTTTGGATCCATTCATCCAGTGAAGGGCATCTAAGCTATTTCCATAATTCAACTATTGTAAATTGAGCTGCTATAAACATTGATGTAGTTGTATCTCTATAATAAGCTGATTCTAGCTCTTCTGGGAAAATACCCAGGAGTGAGATAGCTGGTTGAACTGTGATTCCATCTCTAATTGTTTGAGGAGTCTCCATACTACTTTCCAGAATGGCTATACAAGTTTGCAGTCCCATCAACAGTGTGTTAATGTTTCTTCCTCCCCACAACCCTCTAGTATCTGTTATTGTTCTTAGTCTTCAGTTATGCCACTCTGACAAGAGTGAGATGGTATCACTAATTTGATTTGCATTTCTCTGATTGCTTGTGATGTAGAACACTTTCTCATATATATTTTGGCTCTTTGAACTTCCTCTGCTGAGAAGTTTCTGTTTAGCTCTGTAGCCCACTTATTGATTGGAATGTTTGTGGTTTTGGTGTTCAGTTTTTTGAGTTATTTGTACATTATGGATATTAGCCTCCTGTCGGAAAGGTAGCAGGTCATGATTTTCTCCCATTCTGTAGGTTCTTCCTTGACATTATTGACTTAGCTGTCCCAAAGCTTTCAGTTTAATCGTATCCCACCCCTTATTTCATGATTTTAATTCTTGTGCTATGAGAGTCTTGTTAAGGAAGAAGAAGCCTACACCAATATGACGGAGTGTTGATCCTATTTTGTTTTCTAATAATTGTATGATTATTCATTAATTTCTAGATCTTTGATCCATTTCCATTTGATTTTTGTGCAGGACGAGAGATAAGGATCTAATTTCAATTGTCTGCATATGGCTGTCCAGTTCGTCCAGTAACACTTGTTGAACAGACTCTTTCCTCCAAGCTATATTTTTGCTCCCTTTGTCGAATATCATATAGTTAAATACTTGTGGGTTAGTCTCAGTGTCTTCTATTCTATTCCATTGGTCTTCCTGCCTATGATTACACCAATATCATCCTGTTTTTGTTACTACAGCACTATAGTATAATATATGGTCAGGTATTGCAATCCCTCCTATATCTTTATCTCTCTCTCTCTTTTTTCTTCGTAGTGCTTTGGCTATTCTGGGTTCTTATTGTTCTAAATGAAATTTAGATTTGATTTTTCTGTATATGTGAAGAATGGCATTACTATCTTGATGGGGATTGTGTTGAATCTGTACAGCACTTTTGGCTGAATGGCCATTTTAACTATATTGATTCTGCCTAACAAAGAAAATGGGAGGTCTTACCATCTTCTTAGGTCTTAAAGAACAACTTTTAACTCTTCTCAACGCTTCCAAAAAGTGAAGACTCATTTTATGAGGCCGCCATTAATTATACCAGACAAAGACACTAAAAGAAAGGAAAATTATGGACCTATATTCCCAAAAAACATAGATGCATAAATTCTCAATTAAACACTAGCAAATCAAATTCAATAGCATATTAAAAAGATTATTTACCATGATCAAACAGGAATTTTCCCTGGGCTTTATTCCATACATATGAGGTTTGACATACACAAATCTATAAATACAGACACCACTAACAAAATGAAAGACAAAGAATCCTATGATCATCTGCATGATTTCTGCATCATAGATGCAGAAGAAGTATTCAATAAGATTCAATGTTCTTTCGTGATTAAAATCTCTGAAAAAAAATTAGGTATAGAAAGAATGTATCTCAACACAATAAGGGCTATGTGAGAAACTAACAGCTAACACACACAGTTGAAAATTTTTCCTCTAAGATCAGGAACTAGACAAGGATTGCCACTCTCACCACTTCTGTTCAACATAGTATTAAAAGTCCTATCCAGAGCAATTAAGGAAGAGGAAAAAATAAAAGGCATCTAACTGAGAAAAAAGCGAAACTATTCTATTTGCTGACATGATCGTACACTTATCAAACCCTAGTGAATACACCAAAAAACTCTGAGAACTAATAAATTAATTTGTAAAGTGGAAAGATAACATCAATGTATAAAGATCAGCAGCATTGCTATGCACTAGCAATGAATTTTCTGAAAAAGAATCAAGAAAGTATTCTGTTATAATGGTTATAAAAATAAAAAAACCAAAATGTATACGAAAAAATTTAACCAAAGAGGTGACAGGCCTATACAACACTAAAAACTATAAAATATTGATGAGAGAAATTGAAGAAGACAAAAATAAATGGAAAGATAGTCTACATTCATGTATTAGAAGAATTCATATAATTGAAGTGGTCATACTTCCCAAAGTGAACTACAGATTCACTACAATTGTACAAAGTACAATGTCATTTTCACATTAATATGAAACTACAATAAAATCTCAAATAGTCAAAGAAATGTTAAGCAAAAAGAACAAAGCTAGGGCATAACCCTCACTGACTTTAAAATATATTATAAGGCTATTATAATCAAAACATCATGGCATTGGCTTAAAAACAGAAACTATGACCAATGGAACCAGATAGGAAGTCTAAAAATAAACCCAAACATTTATGGTCCATTAATTTTTCAAAAAGCTAAGAATACACAAAGGGAAAAAGTCAGTGTCTTCAATAATCAATAGTGTTGAGAAAATTGGATATCTACATGCAGAAGAATGAAACTGAACTTTCATCCCATACCATACATAAAAATAAACTCAAACTGGATTAGACATAATATAAGACCTGAAACTGTAAAACTACTAGAAGAAAACAGAGGGAAAACTCCATGACATTGGTTTGAATAATGGTTTCTTGAACAAGAACTGAAAACCATAGGTAACCAAAGAAAAAGTAGAGAACAAGATTACATGAAACTAAAGCCTTCTGCATAGTGAAGAAAATAACCAACAGAGTAGAGAGACAACCCACGCATTAGGAGAAAATATTTGCAAGCCATAATTGATAAATGGCCAATATCCAAAATATATATTAGAAACTCAAAACATCTCAATAGCAAGAAAATGAATAACCAAAATAAATGGACAAAGGCTCTAACAGATATTTCTTAAACAAGACAAATGGCCAACAGAGAGATGAAAAGAAAAAGCTCAATGTCTGTACTCATCAGGGAAATGTAAATTAAAAATCACAATGAAATATTCCCTCATACCTGCTAAAAGGCCATTATCAAAAAGACAAAAGATAACAAGAGCTAGACAGTAACACTGGTACACTGTCAGTGAGAATGTAAACTAGTCATCCATTTTGGAAAACAGCATGTGGGCTTCTGAAAATACTAAAAAATAGATTTACTGTATGATTCACCAGTGCCACTACTGGTAAACTGGTAAGTAGAAGAGGTGATTGTACTCCCTTGTTTACTGCACTATAATTCACAATAGCCAAGACATGGTATCAAACAGTGTTCAACAAAGATGAATGAATAAAGAAAATGTGGCATGTATACATAATGGTGTATTATTTAGCCTTGAAAAAGAAAAACAGCATGTCAATTTCAGCCATGTGAATGAACCTAAAGGACATGATGTTAAGTAAAACAAGCTCAGCACGGCAAGACAATTACAAATACAGAAGCAAAGAGCAGAATAGTGATTACATGAATGAGGCAGGGCAGGCTGGGATGTTGTTGTTGGGAAGATGTTTGTCACAGGATACAAAATTTCTATTAAATGGAGGATCTATTCAAAAGAGATCTATTGTACAACTACCTGATTATAGTTAATAACAATGTATTGTATTGTTTTAGTTAGCTATTTCACTGCTGTGACTAAAAGACTTGACACAAACAATTTTAGGAGGAAAAGTTTATTTATGGGCTCAAGGTTTTGGAGGTCTTAGTCCATAGGAGGATGATTCTATTCCTTGAGGCTCAAGGTGAGGCAGGACATCGTGGCTCATGGGAGCAGAGAGAGAAACTCCACACCAGATACAAATATATATACCCCAGAGGCACTCTACCAATAACTTACCTCCTCCAGCCATACCCTACCAGCCTATAGTTACTGTTAATCCCCATCAGAGAATTAAGTCACTGATTGGGTTAAGGCTCTCATAACCCAATAATTTCACCTCAGCCTTACTACATTGTCAAACGTGAGATTTTGGGAGACACCTCTCATTCAAACCATAACATATATTATTGAAAGTCATGAAGGCAGTAGATTTTAAATCTTCTCACCATAAAAAAAATGATATGTTAATTAGCTCTATTTAGCTACTAAGAATGTATATAATTCAAAATATCACATTATACACAATATATATAATTTTTATGTCCATTAAACTGTATTATTCAACTTTCTGTCATTATTATGAAATATCTGATGCAATCAACTTAAAAAGAGAAAAGGTTTATTTTGGATCATAGTTTTAAAGATTCCAGTCTATGGCTGAGTGCCCCCTTTGCTTTGGGGCACTGGTGAAGCTGCACATTATGGTTGGAGTATATAAGGAGCCAGGATCCTGCCATCACTTTGAAAACATAACTCCAATGACCTATGGATCCCTCCTTAGGCTCCACCTCCTCAAAATCCACAGCACCTCCTACGAGTGCCACCCTAGGAACCAAGACTTTAACAGACAGATACTTGGGGAACATTCAACATCAAAACTCTAGTATGCAAAAAAATCAATTAACTAAAAATAAAACACATTTAAGAGCAGTAAAATGCTTGCCTGGCATGCACAAGGACCTAGATTTGATCCCCATCACCACATACACAACTGAGTGAAGGAGAAACATGAACTAGATGAAACAATAAAAATTAACATATTTTTTCTCTCTTTTTTTTTTTAAGAGAGAAGGACAGTGAGACAGAGAAAGACAGAAACAATTTCTATTTAGTTTTTCATCTGCCTTTTGTTGCTCCGAGACTTCATTGGGTAAGTGGTGCTGGGGTTTGAACTCATGTACTTGTTCATATCATACAAATGCCATGACCGCAGAGCCACCACTCCAGCCCTCTCTCTTAAAATAAGGAATACGAGGGGCTGGAGCAGCTGTTTGGCATTTACGGTACTTGCCTTGCATGTGTGAGTATGTGGATTCGAACCCCAGCACCACGTACACAACGAAGTCTCGGAGCAACAAACGCCACATGAAAAACTAAATAAAATTGTTTCTTGCTTTCTCTCTCTCTCTCTCTCTCTCTGTCCTTTTCTCTATTATAAAAGACAAAGAGAGAAAAGAAATATGATAGCATTCTCTTCATATCAGCAGGAAACAAAAGCTTCATGCTAATATTTTGTTTTATTTTTTGTTTTAATGTTAAACACAGAGGTGAAAATAAATGGCTTATTTATGGTTGTGGTGATAGATGTTTGGTAATTCTTTAGAGGGAAACTGTAAGACTTAGTGTTGTTGGACATATTTGTGACATCCCCTAAGGACCATACTTCCCGTCCCACCAATGTCTGTCTTAACAAGAAGACTTAACTTTGTTAGCAGAAATGTGTGCCACTTTCAAGCAGCATCTTTAACAGTCTTCCTGTGCTTCCTCTGTTTCTCTTTGGCTTCAGCCACTAAACTGACTGTTTTAGAGACAAGGTAAATTCTTTTTTTCTTTCTTTTTTTTTTTTTTTTACAGGAAAGAAAACCACATGAAGCAGAACCTCCTCCAAATCACCAAGGACATAAAGTGAGCCAGAAATAAACCATTGAGATTTGGGGTTCTGTTGTTGCCACACATCACTTAGCCTTTCCAGTCTGATTGCAAAATCCTTTGTAAGCTCCTACAGTCAGATCACCAAGTGCTGTGTTTGATTCAATTCTTATCAGTGATCATTTTTAGGGTACTGCATTTTAGGGTACAGCATTTTAGGGTCTATTTATGTATGGTTATGACACTGTATGTTTTAAAATGTTTTCCCCTTATGTTTAAAAATAAACACAGGGCTGGAGCTGCGGCTAAGTGGTTATAGCACTTGCCTAGCATGCTCAAGGACACCAGTTTGAACCCCAGCACCACGTAAACAGCAAAGTGCCAGAGCAACCAAATCCAATTGAAAAACTAAATAAAATCAATTCTTTCTCTCTCTCTCACTGCCCCTCTCTCCTAAAATAAAATAAACACAGTTCTTTACAAATGAAAAAAAAATCTTTTGTTTTGACACTGTCAACAAAATTAATGGAACACCACTCTGCACAGAACACTATGGCAGTTATAGTAAATTGTTTTTCTGAATATTAATTTTAGGTTGATGCCATTGAAAGAGTAAAGAAATAGTATATGAAAGTAATTGGTAAAGAAATTTAGCTAGAATAATAACTATCTGAGGTGGATTTTATCATGAAGCTAATATAGCTTAGGCTTTAGTGACCCTCTTTTGCGTAGATGCTTTCTAAGGTCCTGGGTTCACAATTTAGTACTATTTAACTGAAAACAGTCCCAAGTAAGTATGATCCTCAGAATCCACCAAAGCTAGCTCTTTCTCCATGTTTTAAAAAGAGTCCCAAGAATAAAGAGGAGCACTCTAGAAGAAGAAGAAGGGGAGGGGGAAGGAGTAGAATCATCCAATGCAAATGGTCTACTCCTGAGATTGAATCAAATCAACAGTTGTGGGGCTGGGAAAGCACTGGAGTGTAACTCAAGAAACTCGGGAGAAGCGAAACCCAGAAATATTGGGTTTTAGAATAATAAGAGAATTAATAAAAGAAATAGACTGCACCAGCTCTGAGCCATTGGGAGCCTTGTTTGTGGGTGTAACTCCCCTTTGGTGGACAGAAAGAGAATCCCACACATCTCAGGAAATGCAACTCTGCTAGAACGCAAATACACAATCAGAGCAGAAAGAAAGGAATTTTAATTCTGCATAGATCTACAGGATAAAGCAGTCATGGGGAGCCATCTTAACCTCTGCATTTTTTTATACCTCCATGGCCCAAAAGTCACTTTTCTTTACATTGGGTCAGCAGTGCCCACCTGGAGACAAATTTGGACCAGAAAAGTCTGTGACCCAGATTCTCTAAAAGCTTTGGGTGGCAGGAGGTACAGTTGTCCAGTCAGCCAGTCAGAGAGAAATTGAAGATACTTATATATAAAGTTGGCAGTTTGAGCTACGTGACAGGGAGCGAGTCCACCTCTTCCCAGATTTCTGAGGTGGCAGCGGCTAGAAGAGTCCCAGCTGGGTCAGGTAGAAAGCTTGATTCCCACAGCTCCTCACCAAAACAGATCTGCTCAGACTCAGCTACCCTTTTTCATGCCCAGAGGTACTCAGAGGATTTGTTGATGTTGGGGCAGCTTTCTTGCACTGTTCATTCATTCATTTTTTTTTTACTGGGTCAGTGGGCACCAGTTTTGGACCAGAAAAGAGGCTGTGGATGGATCCATTGAGAGCTCTAGGCAGCAGGAGGTGCAATCTAACAGAATACTCTGCTCCTTTACAGAACAGAGAAAGGCAGAACCTGCTTCCTTTTAAAATTGGCAGTTTAAGTCACATGGGCCCACTGCAGGTTCCAGGACCCTGTTGACCCAACCACAGAAGGGGCAAGGTGAAGACTACATTAATAACCATGGGCAAGAATAATTTTCCTCTAGAACACATGATGCTCCAACACCAGAGAGGAATCTGGTGCCAGGTTGCACACACCCTGGGGGCTTCCCCCTTGAGCTACCAGAGAACACACTGGCACCCTGGCTTATCTCTAGAGCAGCACAGAGAGAGGACTGTATGAATAGGCTGTAGCCTACATATACACAGTGCCCCACACAAGCACCAAGCCAAGTAATTCAGTTGTCACCTCAACACCCAGAGACATCCAGAGGATACACTTCAGAAGGTTGAATATTAGCTATACCCCTAACACCTGGAAGATTTCAAATCTGGAAGTCCGTGAAATAAATCTCTCCACCTTAAATAACTCTGCAAGGAGTAAAGTTTAGCTTTTTTAATGTTAGTTTTTAATTTTTGCTTGTATTGTTTTCTGTGATTTTTTTTCCAATTTTGCTCATTTTTGTTATTATGTGCCTTCATATGATGTTACATATTTTAAAATTTCATTAATTGGATTTCCTTTTCTTTTTTCTTTTCTCACTTTTAAACACCCACTTCTATTTTGTCTATCTCTTTTTTCTTTTGCTTTTCCACCTTTCCCATTTTCTTTAGTTTAATACTCATTTTATATCCCTTGTTGCTGAATTTTTCAGCCTATTCAACACTATTACTCCCTTTTCTTCTCTTTGGTTAGTGGAGTTATAGAAAATATTTTCAATAAGTTTCTATTATATGTTAGTATATGACTTGCTTTCAAGTTGTTGCTACTACTACTGGTATTCTCTCCTCTCAAAGTGGTGCTAAGAATTGTTCTTACCACTTTGACACAATGAGTGGCTTCTTTGACAGTGAGAGAAACTCTCAGACAGAGGCACATCATTAAGAGAAAGCATTGCACTAAAAAGACCTTCATGAAGCAGTGCAACAGATATCTATCTCAACAGATGTACAAATCTCAATACAGCAGTGCAGGGAAAATGAGAAAATAAGGTAACAAGATAGCTCTAAAAGTTCGTAACTCCTCAAAAACAAATCCATAGATATCAAATACAGGAAAATGTTGGACAAAGAATTGTGAAAGTTGATTGTTAAAATGATCAATTAATTAGAATAATGGCAATGAGCTAAGGAATACTAAGGAATGGAGGATATGAATAAGCATTTCAATAAAGAGAGACTAGAAAAAAAGAAAGAAAGAAAGAAAGAAAGAAAGAAAGAAAGAAAGAAAGAAAGGACCAAAGAGAGACCTTCGAAATGAAAAAATCAATAACTGAAATAAAAAATTCAATGGAGGGGCTGGAGCAGTGGCTCAGCTGATACAGCACTTGCCTCGCATGTGTGAGGAAACAGGTTCAAACCTCAGCACCACGTACACAACTATGTGTCAGAGCAATGAAAAGGCTACATGAAAAACTAAATAAAATTTAATTCTCTCTTTCTCTTTCATTGTCCCTCTCTCTTTAAAAAGAATAATTCAGTGGAGATCTCACTAATAGACTAGAAGAAGCAGAACAAAGAATATTAGAGCTTGGAAACAAAGTGGATAAACTAGAATATTCAGACATTAAGAAAGAAAAATATAGGAAGCTATGAAAAGAATATACAAGAGATATAAATAAGATAACCTTAAAAGTCCAGATTTAAAAATCATACCTCTTGAAGAAGGATTAAGAACACAGGCAATAGTAGGGGGAAACATGGAACCATGGGGAACCCAAGGGGGGGAAACCATGGCCTGGCACCAGTCTTGGCTTGTTCTGTCATTACACTTTTATTCTTGACTGTTTGACAATGAATCCCTCCTAATTGTAAGACCATGTTTATCAAATAAAAATTTAAAAAAAAGAACACAGGCAAATAGCATGGAAAATTTATCCAGTGAAACAGTACCAGAAAATTTCCCTAATCTTGGAAATGAGATGTATAACCAAGTACTGGAAACACTTAAAACTCCAATTAAACATTACCAGAAAAGAAAATTTCCACAATGTATTATAGATAAAATGCCAAAAGTTCAGAACAAAGAAAGGATTTTAAAACTGTAAGAAGCGACAAGTCACTTATAGAATCAAACCCATTAGATTTGTCAATAAAAGTTCTAAAGAACAGGATGCTATGAAATAGTGGATTTCAAGCCCTGCAAGAAAATAACTGCTGACCTAGATTACTATATCCAGCAAAGTTATCCTTCAGAATTAAAAAATAAATAAAAACTTTCCAAGAGAAGCATAAACTAAAAGAATTCATGACCACTACATGAGCATTGCAGAAGACACTTAAAGGAATGTTCACAATACAAGAACCCCAAAATAACTAAGAAAGCATAGGAAAGAATATATCTCACTACAACAGTAGATAAGCAAATGAGGATTAGGAATGAACCAAACATTAGAAATAAAACAAAATGATAGGAAATAATACATACATCTCTATGAAAGCAATGTAAATTGTCTTAATTCTCCAATTAAGAGACATAGATTGGCATATTGGACTTAAAAACAAGATCCAAATCTATGCTTTCTGTAAGAAACACACATCACTGGCAAAAGCATTCATAGGCTGAAAGTGAATGAATGGTTGGAAAGCAATATTCCATGCAAATGAAAACCAAAACCAAGCAGGAATAGATATTTTAATAACTGACAAAGCAAACTTCAAACAAAATTAGTCAGAAGAGATAAAAAAGGTCATTACATATGGGCAAATGGAATAATCCAACAAAAGGATACAATTGTGAATATTAATGCCCTGAATGTCAGTACTGCAATTTCATGAAACAAACACTACTCAACCTAAAGGGACAGATGGGCTCCATACAATAATAGTTGGTGACTTTAATACACCATGCTCACTAATATATAGATCATACAGACAAAAAAATCAACACAATAAAGAATTAAAGTATACCACAGATCAAATAGACTTAAGAGATATCTAGAATATTTCCTCCAACAATTGACTACACTTTCTTTTCAGTTGCACTTGGAACTTTCCCCAAAATAAATCAAATATTAGGCCACAAAGCAAGACTTAGCAAATACAAAAATTGAAGT
The DNA here is from genome assembly GCA_004027875.1 of Aplodontia rufa. NCBI lineage: Eukaryota > Metazoa > Chordata > Mammalia > Rodentia > Aplodontiidae > Aplodontia > Aplodontia rufa. Next base: position 31,814 of record PVKS010014798.1, read on the forward strand.
GTTTTCTGACAGCTCATCTCATAATGGAATGGCATTAGAAATTAAGTGCAAGAAAAACTGTAAAAACTATACGAACACATGGAGATTGAAAAATACACTTTTGAATGATGAATGTGTCATTGAAGAAATTAGGGGGAATTTAAAATTCTTTAGAGTCAAATAAAAATAGAATCACAACATGCCAGAATCCACGGAACATAGTGGAGGCAGTTCCAAGAGGGAAGTTTATAGCTATGGGTTTCAGAGAGATCTCAAATATAAAACCTAATCATGCATCCCACATTCCTAGAAAACAGCAATAAACCAATCCCAAAAACAGTAAAAGGAAATAAACAATAAAAATGAGAGCTGAAATGAATGAAATAGAGAATAAAAAGGACCAATGAAACTAAGAGTTGGTCCTTTGAGATAAAGAAGATTGATAAAATTTTGGCCAAACTAACCAAGAGAAAAATAGAGAATATCCAAATTAATACATTTAGAAATTAAAATGGAGTATTATGAGATGTCACTGAAATCAAGAGGATCATTAGGGAATATTCTAAAAACTTATATTCCAATAATTCTAATTTATTTTTATAGAAAAATTTTATGGAAAAATTTCTACACATATATGACCTACTAAAATTGAACCAAGAGAATATAGAAAAGTCAAACAGATCAATAACAAGTAATAAGATTGAAGCAGAAAATAAAAATTCTCCCAACAAAGGAAAGCCTAGGACTGGATGGGTTCATGGCTGTATTTTACCAGATCTTTAAAGAACTAATACTAATGCTCCTCAAACAATTCCAAGAAATAAAAAGGGAAGGGATACTTCTAAACTTAATCTACAAAGCCTGCACATACTGATACCAACACTGGATAAAAACATATCAAGGAAAGAAAAGTGCAGACCAGTATCCTTGGTGAATATAGATACAAAAAGTCTTAATAAATCCTTGCAAACAAATTTAACAGCATATTAAAAAATCATACATCATGATTAAGATGGTTTCATTTCAGGGATGCAAGGATAGTTCAATATATGCAAATCAGTGGATGTAATACACCATATAAATAGAATCAAGGACAAAAATCACATGATAATCCTCATAGATTCAGGGAAGAACTCGGATTAAATTCAACACTCCCTCATGATAAAAGCCCTGAAAAAACTAGGGATAGGAGAAACTTACCTCATCATAACTAAGGCTTGTTATATATGACAAACCAAAACCGAAAATCTTAGCAAATTAGAAAAATTGAAATTATTTCTTATTAAAACAGCAACAAGACAAGTATGACCACTCTCACCATTACTACTCAATATAGTACTTGAAATTTTATCCAAAGCAATTAATCAAGAAAAGGAAATAAAGGGGATACAAATGGGAAAGGAAAAAGTCAAATTATCCCTATTTGCAAATTACAAGATTCTATACATTGGGATCCACCAGAAGACCTCTAGATTTGATAATCCTGTTGAGCAAAGTAGTAGAATAATAAAGCAGTACACCAAAATCAATACATTTTCTATACAATAAGCAATCCATTGAGAAAAATCAGGAAAATAATTTCATTAACAATAGACTTAAAAATAAATTAGTTAGGAATAAACCTAATCAAAGAGGTAAAAGACCTTCTACAAGGAAAATTACAGAATGCTTAAAAAAAGAACTTGAGGGAAAAACCTCCCATGTTTGTGGATAGGTAGAATTAATATTATTTAAATGGTTCATTTACCAAAATTAACATAAAGATTAAATGCAATTCCAATTAAAATACCACTTATATTCTTTATAGAACTATAAAAACAATTCTAAAATTCATATGGAAGAACAAAAGACCTCAAAATATTCAAAGCAATCCTAAGCAAAAAAAAAAAATGCTGGAGATATCAGAATATCAGAATACATGACTTCAAATTACACTATAAAGTCATAGTAGGAAAACCAGTATAATACTTGCATAGAAACAGACACATAGAACAATAGAACAGAATAGAAGACACAGAAACTTATCTGATATTTGACAAAGGTATCAAAAACATACATGAAGAAGAGAGTCTCTTTAACAACTGGTGCTGGAACACCTACATATACATAGTCATATATAGCAGAATGAAACTAGAATTCACCTCTCAGCCTGTACAAAAGTCAATTCAAGATGGATCTGCACTAAGTAAAAGAAAAGAGAATAACAAGGCATGGTGACATATCCCTGTAATCATAGCCACTCTGGTGGCTAAGGCAGGTGAATTGCAAGTACAAAACCAGCCTCCGCAACTTAACAAGACCCTGTCTTAAAATAAAAATTAAGAAGGGCTGGGGATTTACCTCAGTGGTAAAGCATCCCTGAGTTCAGTCCCCCATATCATGCCTCCCCAGAACACGTATGTGCATGCATGCACACCCAAAAATAAAGAAAAAAAGAAAGAAAAGAAAACATAGGGGAAACACTTCAACATATAGTCAAAGGCAATAACTTCTTGAACAAAAACTCTATTGAAAATAATAACAAGAATCAATAACTGGAATAGCATCAAATTGCAGCAAAGGCAACAATTGTCAGAGTGAAGATAAAGCCTATGAAGTGTGGAAGAAATTTTTGCCAGCTACACTTCCAACAGAAGATTAATACCCAGAATAAAGAACCAAAAAAACTAAGTAACCAGTTCAATAATTAATGACCAAATGAACTGAGCAGACACTTCTCAAAAGAAGTAATAATGACCAACAATTTTATGAAACAAAGGTTCACAAATGTTCATCATCTTTAGTCTTCAGGAAAATCCAAATCAAAACTACATTGAGATTCCATCTCACTCCAGCGAGAAAAGTAATCCTCAAGAATACATATAACAATAAAAGCTGGTGAGGATTCAAGGGAAAAGAACTCTTCAGCTCTGTAATGGCCCTAAATTAGTACAGCCACTTTGGAAATCAGAATGGTTTCCATAGAATAAAGCTACTCTATGATCCAGCTACACCATTCGTCAATATTCATCCAAAAGCATTATAATCAGCACATTTTAGAGATACAGACATACTCATGCTTGTTGTGCCACAATTCACAATTACTCAATTATGAAACCAGCCTAGGTGTCCATCAACAGAATAGGTAAAGAAAACATGATACATATACACATTTTTATTAGAAGTATGTAGAGATACAGTTGAGGGGGAAACATTATCAAAACATTAGCAATCAATGGATATAAATTTTGTTATCCAGGGGAAATGCCAAAACATGGATAACCACCTTGTGACCTTGTGTTTTACACATTTTTAAGCCATAAGAATGAAATTGTGTCATTTTCAGGAAAATGAAATTTCATGTGATTTATTGAATTATCATATTAATCAAAATAAGCCAGCCTGAGAAAGACAAGTGTTCTTTCTCTTTATATGTGGAAGACAAACATGGAAGAAGGAGGGGAGGAAGGAAGGAAGGAAGGGAGGGAGGGAGGAAGGGAGGGAGGGAGGGGAAAAGGTGCTGAAAAAAAATGAGGGATCCATCAGTGTATATAGACAGGGATGGGGGAACATAAAGGGAGGAATTGGGAGTAAAACTGATCAAATCATGTTAGATGTGTATACAAATATGCCACAACAAAACCCACTATTCAGGCAGAGCCTTCTGAGTCTAAAAATTACCCCAGTCTATGTCTCTATGCCCATTGTACCAATCTCCCATCATGTGGCTCTCATCTTGGTTATCATATGGAAAAATATTTGGCCACATTAATCATCCTCTCCATAAAAGTTTCAGCTTTCACTGAGAGTTTTTTTTCCCTAGAAGTCATTTCATTATGAAAATAATTTTTCTCATGGTTGCTGAAAATACTTCCTCTGGGGGATTACATACTGTTTTTCTCAATTAATTTTGTCAGTTTCTAGGTCTGCAACAATGGATATTGTACTGCTCATCATCTGTTCAGAAATTCCCCATTGAAGGAAAAGGTCTGAGCAGTTATGGAGATTGTAATATGACCCATTAAGGATTTCTCTCCCTTGCTAAATTTTCAATGGAAATTGGTTGGATTTGGTTTCTCTATTTTTAATAATTCCTTTCTCAAGCAAAAATATGTGGATGGTAAAGTATAATCACAGCCCATTGCTCATTTATGAAATATTCTGAACTGCAATTAGTCATACACTATGTGAACTGCTGCTATCTTGTGTGTGTCAGCAGGCTGATAATCAAGTTTTTGAATTATATGACATGATCAAAACAAAACCCTTGCTCGTACATGTATGCTTTCAGGGTGAATTTCATGTAAGAGAATAGTTTTCATATCTATTTTAATAAATATTTCATATTAAAATGATTTATGTACCTCAAAACTATATATATCTAATTCACTTATAAGAAAAAATGTTTAAATCTAGATGTGTATTATTTTTTACTAATTCATAATAATGAGCATTATTTCTTCTAAGCTAAAGAATAGCAATGAAAAATCTATTAAAGTGTTTGTGTCATTGGCAGAAAATCATTAAAAGAGGAAATACCAAGAAGTGCTAGTTAAATTCATATAAATCACCATGTTACTCTGAATAGGACATTGGTGCATATGGCAATTGTGGAACACAGAAGAGCGTAATATGGACTTGTTTAAAGGGTGGCACTTCTCAGAAGTAAATTTTTTTACTGGTCAAATGATAAATTTGCTAATATTTCTTTGTATATATTTCTTTCTGTAAAAAGTAAACACAATTAAGGGTAAGGGATGTGATTCAGTGGTACAACAAGTACCTAGCATTTGAAAAGCCCTGAAGTCAATCCCCCAAATGAAAAAAATTAACATAATTAAAAATCCGCAGGCAGAAAAACAATGAACAAGTAACAGTCCAATAACAAATTCTGATGACATAGAGAAAGTATTTGCTTTCTTTAATTTATGTGCAATTACAAACACCTCTCCCCACAATTTGAAAAGTTTATTTCATCCTCAAGAAACTGGTCCTTGCCAGGTCAGCAACCAGCCCCTACCATGATGTCTCTATTCTAGGGCCTAGACACAAAGAGCACTGCTATCTTGAAGTGCTACCTCATGGCAGAGGGAACAAAGCTGTGGTGGACAGGTTCTCTGGCTCCAGAAGCTTCCACTGAAAGCTGCATACATGAGTTATCGTCACATTCCATTAGTTAAAGCAAGTCATTTGTTCATGCCTAACTTCAATGGGCTAGGGAGTATATCCTCTTATAGGAAGTAAGTGGCATTGATACTAAAATAATATCTATTAAGGATTTTCTATGCAGCAGGCACAAGGCTAGGTGCTACTACATGTATCATTCCACTTAATTTTCCCAACAACCTATAATTTAGATACTAATAACTGTCCCCATGGAAGAAGAAATTGAGACAAAGTCAAAATTCCACAGCTAATAAGCAAACAACGGAGCCTAACTTAGACACAAGCAGTCTGATTCCAGGGCCAGGCTCTATCCAATATCCTGAATTTGCAATGAGAAGTCCTAATTCATGGTTTTGAATGCAGAATACAAAGGATGTAATACAGAGAAATAAGAGGAAACTCACAATACTTTAGCACAAAGTTACTTACTCAGTCAACCTGATTATTTGCAACGTATACATCCCTTGCCATATCCATAATAGCATATAAAAGACATTCCTAGGAACTGAGGCCAAGAAGGCCAATAAAGATATTGTAACACAGATTATGTTTATTGAAAGAAACCAAATATCAAGATCAAGAGGACCAAAGAAATTAAGTAAGTTATGGATTCTGAGCTTTTCAGACTATTGAATTTCTTCTTGGTTAGAAGTTTGTGGTCAAAACTAAACTCACAAACTCACATCAAGTTTTTAGTAAAAAGTGTCTAGAAGGCCAGACACAGTGGTGCACTCCTGTAATGCCAGTGGCTCAGGAAGCTGATGCAGGAGAATCATGAGTTCTCAGCCAACCTCAGCAACTTAGCAAGATCCTGTCTCAAAATAAAAAATAAAAAGGGCTGGGGAATGTGGCTTTTAATGTTTAAGTGCCACGGGGTTCAATCCCTGGTTAAAAAAAAAAAAACCAGTATCTATACTGAAGTGTTTGTTTTCTTAACTCTTCATTTAGCAATAGTTTTCTTTATAATACATCATTGTGACTCATTTCCTAATGATGCCATTTCATCAAGTCTGAAATGTAGTAGATATTGCTCTTAGCAATGACAGTAATGAGAAAGAACCATTCTGACATGGCCATCCATGTTGTCATTGTCATCATCACATCAGCTAACTTTCACTGAGATTTAATAAGCGTCAAGCATTTTCTCCAAAGCATTATCTCTATCAGTACAAAGAACAACTTGGAAGAAATGTATCATTATCAACCATGAGGAACCTGAGGCATAGAGGGGCTAAGTAACTTGCCTGAAGTCACAGAGCTGTTAAGTGCTAGACCCAGATTAATTCTGGGTCTGTCGGTCTCTGTAGTCCAGCTTTTATATTGGGCCTAGACAGTCACTTCTTTTGTCCTGCCTGTATCACTCCAGAAATAATTATGAGTAGGCAAAAGTGCATAGCATTAAAGTTCACATTTCTGTAACTACATAAAGGTACATGGTGTTAATTGATAAATCTTTTATCCAAACACACAACTTTACTTTTCCCTCATTCTCATCACATTAGTTCTTTCATGATGACCCACATCCATCAGAACAATGAACCTGATATTAATTATATTCCAGGGCAAATAAATTCCCATTAATGTGCTTACCTGGGGAAGGATAAATCTGCTGCTGTTGCTATAGAATTGTTTCTAGGGAGGAAGTGTGGACAAACATGTCAGCTGCTACCACCTTTTCTAGGTTGAATCTATTCTTTCACCACTAACCTTACTCAACCCTGTCCTCTCTTGTGCGTTGCTCCAACAGGTATGGTGCCTTTTTTCTGAAATTCGTCAACAAGAATTGTTTTCAGATGTCTGTATATGCAGTTAGAACCTGATTATCACACAAATTTATCAGAAAAAAATGTATATTTATTTCATTCTTGTCTGCTAATCCAGGTCCTCTGATATACTAAATAAGGGGAAACTAAGATTTTTAGTTTTAAATATAAAACATTAAGTTAGACTTTGAGTATAAATCACATTTTATGCTAAACCACTTACCTTGAATAGACAAATAGATGACTGAATGGATAACGAAATGAACACAGTCCTGAATGAACACATTATTAAATGTGTCAATTCATTTTGGACTGCAATCTGAACTTCTCATTTATGCCCAGTCGTTCATCATTTGTGTAATTGATAACCAGTAACCAGGTCACATTTTCAATTTAATTTCAATGTAATATCAGTTTCATAGTAATCAGGTCACATTTTCAGCTTAAAAAGAAATTTACTCCACCCCTCCAGGGTCCATTCTTTTCTCAGCCTGGCTCTATGCCTAGTGGGGTGGCCTCTGCATCACTTGGGTTTCCTTGTCTGTGTGGACCTGGTTGGGTGTGACCAAAGGGAGAGACAGAGAGGTTGTACCATATATTTTAGAAGCATCACTCATGGCTCTGCCTGCTGGGCCATAGCATATCAGTGACTATTGTCCTGCTCAGCCCAAAGCTGTCACAGCTTCTGCTCTCACAGAATTTCTGCTAACTTGCTGTCACTCTACAACACTTCTAACCTAGAAATATTAAGGACTTGCTACTGTTGCTGAAAGAATTTCAGAAGCATCCGCTCCTAGATTCCTCTGTAATACTTGTTGATTCTTTTTACTCCTGTCCATGCCTCTATCAGTAGTCACTCGAATCTCCATTGTGCCTTTCTTTTCCTGTTCAGACTATGTTATGGTTTAGCTGTGAGGTGTCAGCCAAAAGCTCATGTGTGAGACAATCCTAGAAAATTTAGAAACAATTATGAGAGCTTTGACCTGATCAGTGTGTCAATCCACCGCTAGGGAGTAACTGGGTTGTAACTGTAGGCAGGTAGGGTGTGTAGGGGCATTCTTTGGGGGGTATAGATTTGTCCCTGGTGAGGAATTGTCTTTTTCTGCTTCCTGATGACCATGTCCTGACCTTCCTTCCTCCATCGCTCCCTTCCACCATGATGCTCTGTTTCACCCAGAGCAATGGAGTGGGCCTTCTATGGACTGAGATGTTTAAAACCCTGAGCCTCAAATAAACTTTTCCTCCTCTGTGTGGCTTTTGTCAGGTCTTTTGGTCACAGTTGTGAAAAAACTGACTAAAACAGACCATGATATACACCAACATCACCTGTAATAAAATAAAACTTTAAATCAGTCAACCGCAAAATGCTCTGATTAGCAGCTGCCACCTAGCCCTATCACCATTACCAGTGTACAATTAGATAATGGCTTTAAGTCCTATCAGGGTGCACACCAGAGTGTAGAATTCCCAGTTTCCCAAGAACACTGGATTTTCCCGCTGAACTTGTGTCAAGACATCTAGGTCATGTTTATACTCCTCCAAACTACAGTCTCAGTGGTGAAAGAAGGATCGTGGCTTGTGTGTGTGTGTGTGTGTGTGTGTGTGTGTGTGTGTGTCTGTCTGTCTGTCTGTCTGTCTCTCTGAATTTTAACTTAAGATGAGCATTCATGTACTTAAGATATGTCTTTAATGGGGACATTCAAAAACATTAATTAGCATGACACAACAAGCCGCGAGTCACCTGGAAATAAGATACGTAACATATGGACCAAAAAGCAATCTGTTTTTGAAGTAGCAGTCACAGAAAAGCATGATAATGTGTTCTTAGGGGCTAACAATTAAAGAAATGATGATATTCCTATCAGTCTTCAAAAGAGCGTGTTCAAATCTTCCAACCATACAAATCTGGAATAGATCACCTACGACCATAATGAAGTATTAAGAGAATTGGAAGAATAGAAAATTCTAGATTTGAATCTAACCACTGTATATAATGAAAAGGAAAAACATGTGGTTCATCTTCTATCCACATTTCATTAGTGTGGTAGTTCATATCAAAACTAGAAAGCAACTGAGAAAAGGTAGTTTGAGTTTTTTTAAAGTACAAAATAATAATAAAAGTAACCTTTAGTGACTACAAAAATATGCAGCAAAATACAAATAACTCAGCAAATGGAAATTAGTCCACTAAATGCAGGAAGGAAAAGTTTATCATTCCTCCAGTCTTTTTTTAAAATTAAAGGTAGTGTCAACATTGTATCCTTATGAATGCATTTATTTTCATACCTTAAAAAAATGATTTTTCTCTGAATGAATCCAGGGTGTTGTAAAATCCCTGTAGCATCAATATCATCTTCCTATTCTTCAAAATGAGACCTTGATCTTTTTTAAAAATTCTGATGAAAACCATTAAAAATATAATTCAGCAATTATATTTTGGAAGATATTACTTCATAATAGCTGCATACTTGAGAACTCTAAAAAAGCACTTCAGACTTGTAATATATTTCTTAAATGTGTCCTCTTCTCTCAACTGCCCTGTGCACTGTTCAGATTTGTCCATTTAATACTCAAGAATGAAGTGCTACTTTTCCTAATTCTTTGGCTTACTAGTAAGAAAGGAATATTTTATCATCTTTAAATATGAAAGGCATTCATGATTTTTTTAAATGTTACTTTATAGCTTGACAAAAACTGAGGTAAAAAATAGGACACAGAAGACATAAATTAATGTTAGAAAAAGCTTATTCAGGAAAATACTCTGCTTGTTTCTCTCACTCAGAAGTTTTGAAAGTGTGAAGCAGCAATTTACCCAAAAAGGACTAAAGAATTATAGGATAAATGGTAAGCTATATTTAAAAAATCCTTATATCAAAATGCTATTTTAATATATTTTATATGGAATTATGGGAAATCCTCTTTACTCCTATTTCAATCTGATTTAACCTCAAAAGTAGCCAAAATATTAAAGCTATACAAAAGTACTTTTAGAGATTAATTTCTATATTTCATAGTTATGACTTTTCTACAATTTTTACAAAGATGGTCTACAAAGAAAAAGTTCAACTCTTTAGGGAATACTCCATTTGAGACTTTGAGTGAAATACAGTGGATTGTACATGTATATAAAGGCACCTCCTAAAATTCCATTAAAATAGCAATGCTACTTTTTTTTCTTTAAAGCATAAACTCATAGGAACAAAAGGAATTGGAAAGAAGATGACATCACGATACTAGAGTCTGTAAGACAAGAATGATAAAAGTAACTGATTTAGAAGACAAAATAAAGGAAGAACCATAAACAAGTCAACACACAACTCAAGGATTGAAAATAACATATAACAGTATAAGTGGAATGAGAAGGGGTAAGAGTTGAAATAACACAGGGCCACCCTGAATAGTTGTGCACATTTCAAATTCTCAAGAGTCACATGTACTGAATAGATATGGTGTCAGACAATGAAGAGTTCAATAATACTGGCTCTGAGAATGCTCTTTTATTTTGATGAGATTGTTTAATAGTGAGTCACTGAATAACAAGGCAAACTGAGGAGATAGATGTATCAGTCCTTATGTTGATAACTAGAGTACATAGGGCTGACTTGAAGCACTAGAGCGCTCAAAGTTTTATCCAGTTGATGTCCAGACTTTGGGAATTGTATTAACACCCACAGGGAGGGAATGAGGGAGATGATCCTAGAAACCTGGTAGATGAGGTTAGGATTTCCCTATAAGAGAAGGAAGAGGTACCCTGTGGAAGTTTGGAAAAGAAGCTGTTCTGGGGTGAGGAGAGGATTTGAAAATAACATAAAGACCTGGAATCCGTCCATGAGGATCCCTCAAGTAAGGTTTAATATTTTGTGTTTTTCTCATTTGCAGTATGGATTCAATCATATTTAGCTGTAATTACTTCAGTTGTCTGCAGTGCTTCAATATTTCTGACAGATATTTGTGGCCTGGTATGGTGAGGCTGTGGGAACTAAAGATATAGCATTGTAGAGAATGTTATCTGCACTGCATAGAATGCTTTAAGGAGGTTTCTGCTGGGAGAAAGCCGAATACCAGGGTTCTAGAACATGGTCAGCAGCAAAGTGAGTGTGACAGTGAGGCGTATAAAACCAGGGGAAAACCATGGAGGGCTGGGCAGCTCAAGAACAGGTATGAGAAAAGTTTACTCAATCTCAAATTCTAGAATATGGCAGAAAAGGGTGACAAGGTATGTTGCAGTGGGTTTCCCCAGAGAATAAGATAGCAGGCATGTAGAAAGCTTATCAAGCAGAGCTCTGAGGATCCACACCTGCGTGGGGGAAAGAAGGTGACAGGATTGAACAAAGTAAGATGTTGGGCCATAATGCAGCCAATGCATTGTCTCAGCTGACCCCACGGGTGCTCTACATCTGGAATAGCCCTTCCTAGTTGTCCTGAGTTGCAGTGAGCAGCCTGAGCCATTTTTATCCTTCTTTGCAACACTTGAATGCAGGCTGCCTAGAGAAGTGGATGTGTGTTTGGTCAAAGAAGGTGTCTTCAACAGAGTACAACTGTCCCTGTCAGCAGGTGGGGGGTGGGCATCAGTCCCTCAGTTCTGAACAGAGGATTTGGACAGAACTCTATAGTATCAGCAAGAGTGAAGAGGTATGGTATATGGAGAGATGTTTAAAAAATAACACTGGTTATAACCAATTATCCAATGATGCAGATTTATATGGCAGGGAAAGAGATTTTGAAAATAATTATATTAACATGAATAAGTAATCAGATGGTAAAGATAAATATAAAGATTGTGAAGATAGGATCAAAATTTTCTTGGCATTTTATATTGCTCTTTATGCAAATTATGACCAAATAAAAATAATATATTTTCAGCCTACGTTGTAGTCCTTATACAAACTTGAGAAAAACGTGTGTTGATTTGGAAAGTCCTTTCTTCAACAGTCTCTCTTCTTTCTTTTTTTTTCTGTCTCTATGTCTCTGTCTCTCTGTTTTGTCTCTCTCTTTCTGCCTTACACACACACACACACACACACACACACACACACACACACCTAGAGATATCAGTTTTGCTGAGTAGATCCTTGGATAAGTGCTTTGCTATGGGCTGCTGGTCACTTAAACGACAAATAAATTTCAGTTGAAGGTTACTATGACTTTGTGATAAAAGTTAATTTGGTTAAATGTGGGAAGAGATGTGTGTTTTATGGAGGATAGACATTAAGTGTATCACTCCAATTTCCGTGGCTCTGATAGAATACCTGAGACTAGGTGATCTATAAAGAATAGAGATTTTTTGGGCCCCCAGTTCTGGAGGCTGGGAAGACTGAAAGCATGGTGCTGGCATCTGCTCGGCTTCTGATGAGGGCCGTGTGCTGCTTCCACTCATGGTGGAAAGTGAGAAGACAAATGTCAAGTGCAAAAGGAACAAAGCATAAGGGGTGGGCAAGGGGTGGGCAAGGGGTGGACCTGCTTCATCACAACCTGGGTTGACGTATCTCATCCAGTCTCATGAGAGCAAGAACTCATTCATTGGAGAAAGGCACTGATGCAGTCATGAGGACTCCACCCCATAACAAAAACACCTCCCACTAAGCCCCACTCACCACCACTGCTACACTGGAGACCATGTGTCAATATGAAATTTGGTGAGGGCAAACCATGTTCAAACCATGTCAGTAAACATGCCTATAATCAGAGATGAATTGTTCCGGTAGTGAGGGGGGTTTGAAGTACAGTAGGTACGGGGAAGAGAATGGAGATATGAGAGCTGGCAACCCAAAAGGAACTTTGAGAGACAAAATCAACAAGAAGACTTTTATTATATTTACCTGTGTGTAATATCAAACTTCTTATCTACTAAATCACAAAATCTGCAATAATGTTATTTACCAATACATCATAGAGTTAGATATTTTCACCTCGGCTTTGTTTTGCTTTGAACAATATCCAAGATTGAGTACTGTCTTCCAGTGGGCTTGAGGTTAGAAACCCTGAATTGTAGGTTGCTGGCCAGCACCATGGCAACAGATGCACTATAATAATGAGGATAGTTGAACTGGAAGCTAAAAGTAGAAAAAAAACCCCTGTATTTAACATTATCATCAATCTTTGAATGTCAACTTTCCTAAAATCAAACTCACTACCATGCACCAACATCATGAGAAAAAAACAGCAGCACTGAGACTGGGAATTTGATCTGGTGAGTGCACTGATATCATCACTTTTAAAACCACCTACATGTGGATAAATCCCAAATTTATATTCTAGCCTAGATTCTTCCCTTCATTCCAGGTTTGGCATCTGCTATCTAATGAGTCAGGAGACATTCCAAACCAGGCATCTGATCTCCCTTTGCAATTTAGCACCTCTCACAGTTTCTTCCATCTCAGTCAATAACTACGAGCAGTAAAGACAAAAATCTAGATGCATGTCTGCATGTCTAATCTCTCTCACACAAACTACATCCAAGTAATCAGCAAATCCTGTTGACTTTACATCCACAACATATCCAGAATACAGTCACATCTCACCACCTTCACCAGCCACTCCTTAGCCATCATTCCCTACTCACTGTTCTCTCTACCTCCACCCACATCCCAAAGAATCCCACAGGAATAAAACCCAAAGTCCTGGCCATGTCCTACAAGATGGCTGGGTGATTTGCTCCCCGTTGCCTTTTCTGATCTGATCTTCAGTCTTATAGCTTTCTGCCTCTCATTTTTATCTGAGCTCCTTACAGTTCCTTGAACATACGAGGTACATTGCTGTCCTGCACCATTGTAATGCTTCTTCTGCAGGAAACACTCATCTCCCAAATACATGCACAACATATTCCCTCTAATATTTTAGTATTTACAACTACAAACCAGTTCCACCTGGTCCCCAGAATTCTGTCACTACTTGTCTCCTTCCCTCCTTATTTCTGCAATGCCTATCTCCATCTGTTGTACCATAATTTTTATTTATTTATTGGCATATTATATGCCTTTCTTCAAGCCCACTAGATACAAACTCCATGAGGCTAGAGATTATTATCTCATTCAGTGTTATATTCCTAAGTGCTTAGAACAGTGGTTGGGATCCTGTAAGTATAGTATGAAATTCATTAATTGAATGAATTAAACTTATTCTATGAGCATTTGAGAATGTTGATGTCATTACCTTGATCTTTATTTTGAGAATTGTATCATGTTCCAAACTACCTATCCTTTAACTGACCCTCTTCAGATAAGAGAATTTCATTTGGTTCTTTCACCTTCCAGTACTTTTTTTAATCCAAGTTCCTTGGATATGCCATAAAGGCAGGTTGTAATTTTATTGTATGTGCAAGAGACATAAGAGATGTTTATGATGCAAAAACTTCAAATCCCTATCCTTCTCCTTTGGTTCATTCCTTCTGTAAACACAGGGTTGCATATAATATTTCTAACAGAATGAAGTCTTTTGGGAAGGTAGAATGAAAAACTAAGTGGGTAGCTTGAGAAAAAATACTGGAAGTCACAATTTGCCTTTCATAAATCCACACAAGTGAGAAATTCATCTAAAAATGGAAATTCTGAAACAATCAAAAAATATGATGTTACAAACCCAAGTTTCTGTTTTTCTTTCTCTTCTTTTGTGAAAGGGCAATTTCTTATGATTTCATCTCCCAAATGGGACCATCTGTGTTTGTAAACACACTCCTGAGGCACATCTGGCCTTTCATTCCCCATCAATCAGAAATACTTAGAAAGTGTCCATTGCTGATACCAGATACTGCAGTGCTCTTAAAAAGAATTATACAGTGCTTTCCTTACTCTCTTTAGTTTTCCCAAATGGAATGAGAAACATTGTAAAGACAAAAATACCTTTTTAATTCACACTCTGCTAAAGCTGAATTTGAATTGACTACTCAGCTGAATAATCAGAAATCTGATTATTCAGATAAACTGGTCCTACTATCTGTAATTCATCTTCCAAATACTAATAATTTGTATATTTATTGCTAGTCTGTTAAATTTCCCCAATATGATTATTACCATGTAATTTGCATATTTTATACCTGCAGTTAATATGTACATTTGGACAAGGCATATAATTGTTGGGGATTGTATCCACGAAAAGTAGAGTACTTTGCATCAGCAGTTTTGCTTTTCACCTTTCCAGTTATCATTTTTGAGGAGCAACAGTAGTGTAGATGTTTAAGTGCTACAGAACCAGATACCTTGATTCAAATACCAATTCTACCCCTACTAGCTCAATAAGCATGTTGCAACCTCTCTGTGCCTCAGTTTCCTCATCCATAAAATTTCAGAATAAGAGTCATATATATTTAATAATTTGTTGTGAAGAATAAATGATTTTTCATTTGCATTTCTCTGATTACTAGAGATTTAGAGCACTTTCTCATGTATTCATAGGCTTGATCAATGTCCTCTGGTGAGAAGTTTTTATTTAGCTCTTTGGCCCATTTATTAATTGGGCTGTTAGTGTTTTTGTAGTTGAGATTTTTGAGGATTTTGTAGATTTTGGATATGAGACCCTTGTCAGAGGAATCATAGCCCATGATTCTCTCCATCTCCGTAGGAAACCTCTTGACTCTTTTGATTGTTTCCTTGGCAGTACAAAAGCTTTTTAGCTTTATGGCATCCCATTCACTGATTTTTTTTAATTTTTTATTTATTATTATTTTTTTGAACAACCTTACAAGATTTTAACTAAATAATATAAAATGTGTATACAATGTGTAAATATTCTGGATATTGCAATTATCTCCAGGAGTGCCCCCCCCAATTACCCTCCCTTATCCCTCCCTTCCCTTTCCCTTTATAACTCTAAAAAAAGGTATTAGATTGTAAA
>PVKS010014799.1:0-47531 GCA_004027875.1 Aplodontia rufa
AAAAAAAAAAAAAAAAAAAACCAAAACCAAAAACAAAAACAACATCCTGCAGATGCACACCTATAATCCCAGTGACTCAAAAGGCTAAGGCAGGAGGATTGCAAGTTTGAGGTTAGTCTTGGCAACTTAGTAAGACCCTGACTCAAAATAAAAAATGAAAAGGGCTGGGGATGTAGCTCAATGGTAAAAATGCCCCTGGCTCAATCCCCAGTATTAAAACAAATAAACAACAACAAAAATCCCCCAACATCCAGAAATACATACTTTTGAATTGTAAGTTTTTTGTACTGGGGCTGGAGCAGTGGCTCAGTGGTATTGCGTTTTTTTTTTTTTTTTTTTAAAGAGAGAAGGACAGTGAGAGAGAGAGAGGGAATCAATTTTTATTGAGGTTCTCACATGGCTTTCGCTGCTCTGACACAGTTTGTACATGGGTGCTGGGGTTTGAAGCCATGTACTTGTGCATGCCAGTCAAGTGCCCTAACCACCAAGCCACCGATCCAGCCCCAGTGATGTTGCTCTTGCCTGGCATGTGCAACGTCCTGGGTTGGGGCCCTACTACCACACGCACAACTAAGTGTCAGAGCAACAAAAAAAAACAGATGAAAAACTAAATAAAGTTGATTCTCTCTTTTTCTCTCTCCCTCACTCTAAAAAAAAAGTTTTATTATATTTATAGTTTCAGATTGGCTGCTGATACAGTATCAGTAGTCACATGTAGCAACTTAAGTTTAAATTTGAATTAATTAAAATAAAAACTTCAGTTGCTCAGTCATCCTAGCAAAACTACCAATGCATAATGGCCACATGTAGCTAGTAGATATTTTATAGACTAGCACAGATCTAGAATATTTCCATCACTGAAAGAAATCTTAATACATAGGATTATTCTACACAAAGTACCTAAACGAAGAGGTAGCTTGTTACAGTTAAAAAACCTTACCTGGTCTGAGGAGATGTGGGTGTGTAAAGGGGCTGGGCTGGCCTAAATATCGGTTTGGAATCCTCCTCTCTGGCAAAGGCTGAAGGGAGTACCACCGTTGTAAACAGGACATGCATCCTAAAAGAAAAATAAAGAGGATGGAATGGAACAACAGGTCTAGATAGCCTTCATGATATTCATGCATTTATTTATTTATTTTTTAAAGACAGAAGGACGGTGAGAGAGAATCAAGTTTTATTTTTTCACGTGGCTTTCGTTGCTCTGACACTTAGCTGTGTACGTGGGTGCTGGGGTTTGAACCCATGTACTTGTGCATGCCTAGCAACCGCTCCAGCCCCTGTTTATTTATTTTTAAAGATGGGTGAGAGTGAGGGGGAAGAGAGAGGGAAAGAGAAAGAGAGAATCAACTTTATTTTTTCATCTGTATTTTGTTTTTCTGACACTTAGTTGTGTATATGGTGCTGCAGTTTGAACCCAGGTTCTTGTGCATGCCATGCAGCACTGTAACCACTGAGACATGGCTCCAGCCCCTATTCATGCATTTATTTTTAACAGTTTTCATGATTAGAAAATGCAAATTAGCATTTCCTTCCTTCTCTTCTTCCAATGTTTATATGGCTCTTCATCTGTGCTACAGCCTGAGTTGGGCCATCTCCAACCTCCTCCTACAGTATAACAGACCCAGAGAGAGAGAGAGAGACACACACACACACACACAGAACAATAGTACCAAGAGGGCAAAGAAAGTGAACAAATAAAAAGCAAGGGAGGGGTTAGGAAGGAGTTCACATAGGTAGCCTGAGGCTGTGTCCTAAAATTTAGAATATTAGGGATTGAACCCAGGGGTGCTTAACCACGGAGCGACATCTGCAGCCCTTTATCATTTTTTATTTGAGACAGGATCTCACTAAATTTCTCAGGGCCTTGCTAAGTTGCTGAGGCTGGCTTTGAACTTACGATTCTTCAGCCTCAGCCCTGACCTGCTGGGACCACAGGCGTGCGCCATCATGCACAGCAACATTTTTTAAAAAATTGTGAATGTTAAGAGAAATCATGAACATGGTATCTCATTTAATCCTGAAACATTATAGCCAGATAAGATAATGTATGAAAAATAATCATACTACATAATAAATGTTGCCAATATTAGCATTAATTGAACAAAAATTGGAACATATGCTCAGCAAGATGCAAGAATGGCAAGGGTTCAATCCCTAGTACCACAAACAAACCAACCAATCAAGATGACTATTCTAATTTACTTGGGTCTTCAAACAATGATAAAATGCACCATCTAATAGTAGAGGTAAGACAAAGTGAGACAAAACAGAGCATTATAATATGAGATGGTGAATATAGAAGTGGACTCAAATACAAGTGTTTTTCTTTTCTTTCTTTCTTTTTTTTCATACTGGAGACTGAACCCAGAGGCACTTACTTGATCATTAAGCTATATCCCCAGCCTTTTTGATTTTTTGAGACAGGGTTTCACTAAACCACCCAGGCTGGTTTTGAACTTGGAATCCTGTCTCAGTCTCCCGAGCTGCTGGGATTAAAAGTGTGCACACTTTTAAACCACATACAAGGTTTTTAAGAGCACAAAGCTATTAGTGTCTTGAGGTGGGTGCAAAGATGAGAGGCATACAGTGCTCTGGGGAACACAGAAAGCACACAAAAGTTATTTCTGTGGGACTGCTAAAAGAAGGGATCCCTACTCTGAAGAAGTGCAGAAGGTATCACAAATGAGAGCTGAGAAAGCACCGTGTGTGCACATGTGCTTGAATGGGAAAGGGCAGAAAGGAAAAAGAACAGGCAACAAGTTAAGGTTGTTGGAGGAAGAGTTTAGAAAGGCGAGGCTGGGACTTTTAAAGGTTTTGTGTAGTAAATTAAGGTATTAGGTTTTTAACTTCTATGTGAAATAGGAATTATCATTATTATTTTATTTATTTATTTTTTTAAAGAGAATCAATTTTATTTAGTTTTTCATGTGGTCTTCGTTGCTCCTATGCTTTGCTGTGAACATGGTGCTATGGTTTTAACTCACATACTCACGCATGCCAGGCAAGCGCTGTAACTCCTGAGCCACCACTTCAGCCCAATCACTGTTATTTTATAAAAGAAGAATCTGATTCAGAAGTAATTTGAATAAGGTCACAAAGTACTGGGGAAGTTAAGATTCAAACCAAGGTTTACTTAATTCATAATCACTGCACTTTTCCCTTCACTCAACTGTTAGATAGATCTTCTGTTTTAATCCCAACAACACAAATCAGTACTGGTACAATTCTCTTGCAGCACGCAATCTAGGCAGAACGTGGTTAAGTATGGATCAAGTTAAATATTTCTGTAGGGACTATGAAGTATGAATGATGTTACATGAACTTGGGAGACAGTGGTGAGTCTTAAATGTTTACTCCAAATTAAATTTATTGAAGATTGTTGATAAAAATTATAACTTCTTGGGGTTTGGGGATTTAGCTCAGTGGCAGAGCACTTGCCTAGCAAGCGCAAGGCCCTGAGTTGGGTCCTCAGCCCTGAAAAAAAAAATTATAGTTTCTTGGAAGGTAAAAAAACATGGTGTGGATTTCCTAGAAGAAGGAAAATACAATTAAGAACAGTAAAAAATGAGCCAGGTGTGGTGGCGCATGCCTGTAGTCCCAGTCACTTGGGGAGCTGAGGCGGAAGACTGAGAGTTTGCTCAAAGCCAGCAAGTTAATGAGGCTCTAAGCAACTTAGTGAGACCATATCACAAAATTTAAAAAAAAAAAAAAAAAAAAAAAAAAAAAAAAAAAAAAAAAAAAAAAAAAAAAAAAAAAAAAAAAAAAAAAAAAAAAAAAAAAGATAAAAATAGCTGGGGATGTGGCTTAATGTTAAGAGCCTCTGAATTCAATCCCTAGCACCCCACCCCAACAAAAAATAGTAAAAAAGAAAAAATGGACAAAATATTCAACAGACGTTTCCTAGGATCTGCCTTTATAAAATTTACAGAATAGATTCTAGGGAATATATTAAACATAAATGCATAGAAAGTTTAACAAAGATGAGGTAAGAAATTTACAGAAATTCAGAGGACAAGAAAACTTGCTAAATGACACTACAGGGAAGAAATTAACCAAGTCCAGACCATGGGAAACAACTTAGTTTCTTCAAGACATAAACTTAAGGCAGGTAGACGTGTTAAAAGATGGAAGGGGAAGCAATAGACTGGGAAAACATTAAAGCACATTATTAATTAATTGTAATATATGGATCTTATATGGATGCTGATATAAGCAACAAAATATAAAACAAATATCCATGCACACTACTTATTACATTTATGAGATAACTGGTAATCTGGATAATGATTGTATATTTGATGTTATAATGAAAGTAATTTGTTTTAAGGCTTGATAATGGTGGTATGGTCATATTAAAATGGAAAAATCTCAACTTTTAGAGATATAAACAAATGTTTACAAATTAAGCAGATGATCTGGGATTTTTCTTGAAATAAGGGGATAGGGTGGATCAGGGAAAGGATGAATGATGATTTGGATGATACAAGACTAGTTATGGAGTAAATAACTATTGAAGTTGGGTGATAGGTACACGAGAGTTCATTATATGACAGTATTCATTTGTGCATGTATTTGACATTTTCTGCGATAAATTTTTTTTTTTAAAAGATGAAGTAGACCTAGTGAGAAATGAAGGCAGTAAGTATGTACTACAAAAGACCATCTCAGATAAAGAGCTAAAAGCTGCATGGTACAATAGTAAAAGAGCTAGTTCTAGTTTAGTGCCATCTACGACGTGATGTTGGCCTATTACCTAATTCCTCTGTACCTACTTATTCACCTGTGAAATAAAGCAGTTATATAAAGTATATAAAGTAGTGACATTCAAACATTTTATGACCAAGATCCACTGTTAAGAAAAATATTATACACAGAAAAGTCATACACACAAACACACAGAGTAAACTAGTATACACAAACGTCCCCACCCCATGCAATGTACATAAAAATTTCACACCTAGGAGTGGTGGCACAAGCCTGTAATCCCAGGTACTCAGGAGGCTGAGGTAGGAAGATAGCAAGTTTGAGGAGAGCCTGGGCAACTTAGCAAAATTAAAACAAAAAAATCACAACTGGGTATGTAACTCAGTGTGGAACAAACACTCCTGGACTCAATTAGCAGTACTGAAGAAAAATTATTTTTCCGAAAAAACACTATCCTTTCTCTGATTAATGTGGTGATATGTTTTTCCCTATTTCATTACAAACAAAAAAAACTTTTTTTTTTTCCAGGGCTGAGGACCGAACTCGGGGCCTTGTGTGTGCTAGGCAATATTCCAACATGATTTTGTTGCTATAAAGGCTTGAATGGTGGCTCTAAAAAGATATTCATTCCATGATCCCCAGAATCAGGAACTGTTTATTTTCAGTCTTTGCAGATGTATTTAAGGATCTTCATCCTGGATGATGTGAAATAATGAAGAGTTTGAGACAGAAGACGAGGAAGTAATATGCTCACAGAGGCAGACTAAAGTGATGCAGTCATCAAACTAAAGAACATACAGTCATTGGAAGCCAGAAGAGGCCAAAAGCACACTGTCCCCGAGCTTTGGAAGATGTGCAGTCTTGTTGCACCTTGATTTGGGACTTCTGGACTCCAGAACTGTGAGAGAATAAACTTTCATTGCTTTAAGTTGCCAAGTTGGTGGTAATTTGTTGTGGCAGCCTCAGGGAACTAATACAATGACCTACTAAGATTACAACTTGCAGTTTGAAAAACGCTATGTTATTAAGACTGTCTCTATACTTTGGTCAGATCCAGCTGCAGAGAGGGAACAGGAAGAGGGTACTTAAAAACAAAAAAAAAAATATTAAAGGATGCTGAGAGCAATCAATTCCTGCCCCACTAAACATGAAACTCTATATTCCTAATTGCAAACACCCAAAGAAATAACCTTCTCCACAGCATGGCAGGCTTTGGCCCACTTAATTTTTAAATTATTTGCCCCCTGGCATTTATATTTCTTCAGAGAAAAGAGGGTAAAGGAAGAGATGATAGTGGGTTGTGTATGTATAAGATTATGTTGGTGGGGTAACAGGAATGGAGAAGCTATGAAGAAAAGGTACAATTAAAGATTTAGTAGAACAGCCTCAGTGCTTTCCACCTACAATTTTTTTTTGTTTTTTTTTTTTTTTGGTTCCGGGCATTGAATTTAGGGGTGCTCTATCACTGAGCCACATCCTCAGCCCTTTTTCTTTATTAAAATACTGAGTTTATTTCACATGTATATTTTTGTTTCCCCACATTTCCATGTCTGATTACCACTACTACTTACAATGTCCCATCATAACATTCCATACATACTTGAAAACCAAGTGACGGATGGAGTTCCATCTTTAAAACTAAACAGGCATTTTAGACAACACATTTTTGGCAATGGAACCTGGACATTTATCAAACACAGTAGGAAAAGTTCTCACTTTGCATTATAAAAAGTACAGCCAGATATCAACTGTTACTAAAATGAAATATGATGAACAAGTGTTTAAACTTTTTTAAGAGGACAGTGAGACAGAGAGAAAGAGAAAGAGA
The DNA here is from genome assembly GCA_004027875.1 of Aplodontia rufa. Lineage (NCBI taxonomy): Eukaryota > Metazoa > Chordata > Mammalia > Rodentia > Aplodontiidae > Aplodontia > Aplodontia rufa. The sequence continues at coordinate 6,533 of PVKS010014799.1, forward strand.
GAATCAAATTTATTTAGTTTTTCATGTGGCTTTCATTGCTCCAACACTTCGTTGGGTATGTGATGGTGGGATTTGAACCCGCATCCTTACACATGCCAGGCAAGAACCGTAACTGCTGAGCCATGGCTCCAGCCCTAAACTATTTTCTTAAAAGACTTCCTCCACTGCCAGAGATCTTGAATAGCTTCCTGGTCATCCAGAAGCAATTCTTCACATAATTGGTTAACTTGGCTTCTACTTTGGGAAGAGAACTACCTTTTTCTATACTTGATTACATTTCTGCTTTAATGTCTTCTACAGAACTAGGTCCTTTTGGTGGCTTAGGAGGTTTTTTTATTTTTATTTTTTCCTGTTTTTTGAAGGATTCTTGACTTTTTTGATCTTGGTGTTGATGGTTTTGAATCTTTTCCATTCTGGTTTATTTTTGTGCATTTTTGGCTGGAGTATCTTGTATAGATTTCTTTCTTTCCTTTTAGAGGGAGAGAGAGAAAGAATCAATTTTATTTATTTTTTCACCTAGCCTTTGTTTTTCCGACACTTGGTTGTGTTTCTGGTGCTGGGGTTTGAACCTGTGTCCTTACACATGCCAGGCAAGCACTCCAACCGCTAAGCCACCACTTCAGCCCCTTGTATGGATTTCTTTACTGGCATTTCATCTTCAGTTTCCTCATCATCAAAATCATTGCTGTCATCATTGCCATTAGTAGCAAGTTTTGCTTTCTTCTGGGGAAGTTTGCTACCACTTACAGGGGCAGATCGCTTTCCAGATATGCTTAAGACTTTTACATCTTCCTTTTCTTCATCTTCTGACTTTGCATCTTCCTCCACAGCTACTAAGTGCTATCTACTAATTGACCAACCACAGTTGATCAATTATTATTGAAAATAGTGACCATGATGATTCCTAATATCTAATTGTTTTTAATTATAGTCCATAAAGTACTCAAAACATTCTGAATATATTAACTTGTTTAATACCTATAGTTACGTAAGTACTGTTTTTTAAACCAATATTTGAACTAGAAACACATTCACATGCCTCAAAAATCAGAAGATGCAAAAAGGATTTACAGGGAAAGTCTTCTTCCCACACAATCCCCAAGGTACTACCTACCATTCCCCTTCCCTGAGACAGCCAGGATTATCATTTTTTGTTATAATTCTACAACTAATTTATCCATGTGAAACCAAATCGACCTACTGATAACCCTTTCTTTAAACAAATGGTAGTATTCTGTGTTTAAGGTAGACACTATTACAGAATTTTCCCTTTAAAGAAAAAGAAAACACAGCAAGGTTGAGTATTCTGCTTAAGATGAACTACTAAAATGGAAAATGGATTTGAACAGCAATCTATTTTTAGAGCTCATGACCACTAGTCTACATTGTCTCCATTATCATTTCAGCAGTAAATATAAAGTTAGCCAATATTCTCTCTCTGATGAAACAACCCTAGCAGTATACCCATAATTATATAATTACTTAAACTTTTTTTTATTTGGGCCAACCACTCCAAGTTGAGGAAGCTTAACTCTAAACAAATTCAAAGCAAACAAACAGTACTTCAACTTGAGACATAGTTTATTTTCAGTAAACTGAAGTCCTAACAACCGTTCACTTACATTCAAGTAAGTAGCTCTTTTACACAAGGACATATAAGTGCTCGATTCGGCAGCACATATACTGAAAAACTGGAATGATCAGAGAAGATTAGCATGGCCCCTGCGCAAGGATGACACAAGGGCATACAAGTAGCAGCAAAAATATGTCAAGTACTACTTCTAAAACATCTAAATCATTCCTTATACCATTTCTTTAGGCCGTCCTCAATTTATTTGGAATAAAACTACAGTCTCCTCACTGGTCTGTCTTGGATCTTGCCTCTACAATTCATCCTTTATAGGTTATAGTATTTCAAAAAATGATTTTTCTAGTCCTTTCTTTCCTTCCTTCTTCCTCTCCTTCAATCCCTTCTTTCTTTCTTATTAGGAATTGAACCCAGGGGTGCTTTAACCTCTCAGCCATATCCCAGTCCTTTTAAAATTTTTTTTTTTTTTTAATTTTGGGACAGAGTCTTGCTGTTGCTGAGGCTGACTTTGAACTTGAGATCCTCCAGCCTCAGTCTCCGCAGCCACTGGGGATCACAAGCGTGCGGCACCTCAACCTCTAGTCCTTTCCCTCAGGCTGGGGGTGTAGCTTAGTGGTAAAGCACTTGCTTAGTTTTTTGTGCCTCAAATACTTTTTCTCTGTCAAATCAAGCTTAAAAGTTTAAATTCTAGAATCTGTCTTTAAACTATCTAGCCTCCCACACTAACAGTATAAGGTTACAATTCTCCACCTTTCAGAATAAGCTTCAAACTCTAGCTTAGCAGCGTTCATGGTGTGGATACTAGTCCAGCCTAATTATCAAAAAACTTATTGAAACCACATTAAACTATATGAGACACCTAGCAAATCATTCTTTATCATAATAGCACTTGCCTTAAAAATGTAGTTGTCTTGGTCTAAAATGAACTTGGCCTGCTTCTCTGACTACACAACTTCTAAAAATTCAGATCAAACATCACTTAGACAGGAAGCCTTCTCTTACACTCCTAATTGTACTGCTACGGATGCAGTTGCTCCCTTGCAATGCTTGTGAGGTTATTTCTCACGTAATACCTACCACACTGCACTTAATTCCTACTTTTCTGGTCTACTTTAAATTTTTGGAAGGCAGGTATCACTTATTATTTGACTTTGTTTTTCCATGATTGGCTTTGCAATAGATATATTTTGAACAAAAAAGCCAATCTGCTGGCTTCTGATTAGATGCAGGGAGCAAAGACACAAGGGGAATTAAGGATGATTCCTAGATTTTTGGCCTGAATAGTGAGTGAATGGTTGTACCATTAAACGAAATAGAAAGACTGGGGTGCTTTTTGGATACGACAATGGAAAGGTCAAATGGAAAGTATTTAATTCAGTAGAAAAGTAACAGGCTAGATATATAAATTAAAGTGTCAGAAGCACAAAGATGTTATCTAATCTCCAGACTTGGGGAGATTGACTGAAGTTTGGAACTGAAATATTTTAGTGTTAGACGCAGCACAGGAGAAAAGAAGAAAACCAGAAGACTATGGTATTTAGGAAGTTAAAGAAACAATGGCATTTTAAAAAGGAGGAAGAGGCTGGAGCAGTGGCTCAGCAGTTACGGCCCTTGCCTGGCATGTACGAGGATGTGGGCATGGGTCTGAACCCCAGCACCATATACGCAATTAAGTGTTGGAGCAATGAAAGTCACACGAAAAACTAAATAAAACTGATTCTCTCCTTCTCTGTTACTGTCCCCCGCACCCTCTCTTTTAAAGAGAGAGGGACGGTGAGAGAGAGAAAAACAACTTTTTATTTAGTTTTTCATGTAGCCCTCACTGCTCTAAGACTTCATTGTGTATGTAGTGCTGGGGTTTGAACTCATGTACTTGCGCATGCCAGGCAAGTGCTGAAGCTGTAACCGCTGAGCCAATGCTCCAGCCCCTGTCCCTCTCTTTAAAAAATAAAAATAAAAAGGAGGAAGAGCTCAACTAGTTGGGCACAGTGATGCACATCTATTATTCCAGCAACTTGGGAGGCTGAGGCAGGAGGATTACAAGTTCAAAGCCAGCTTCAATTTAGTGAAGCTTTTTTAGGTCTTGTCTCAAAAAAAAAAAAATAAAAAAATAAAAAGCACATGGCACTGGAGATGTGGCTCAGTTCAATCCCCAGTACAAAACAAAACAAAACAAAACAAAACAAAACAAAACAAAACGAGCTCAAACTGTGGTAAGTGCTTCAAAATATGACAAAGCCAAAGCCAACACGACAACTACTGGACTCTGTTGTAACATGAAATTCCCTGGAGACACTGACAAGAACATTTTGTAGCAGAGCAGAGATAGAAACCAGAGTGGAATCTGCCAAGAATTTAAGAAAGCACAGACTCTAAGACTGCAAAGGGGATGACTAAAGAAGCAAGTCTTCATGTTACACTTTCATGCTACTAACATTTGTTTTCTCAAAATATGAGTTTCTTCAGAGCAGAATTTTCATATCCCCTAGACCTTTTTTATTTTGAGATAGGAACTTGCTAAGTCACTGAGGATAATCTCAAACTTTTGATCCTCCTGTCTCAGCCTCTGAGCCACTGGGATTACAGTCATGCACCTGTGACTGGTGGAATTTTCAATTTTCTAACTTCTCTCCATACCATAGGTTCCCAATGTATGCTCGTGGAATGTCTAAAATCTAGACTCTTAAATCCTATTGCAAGAAATGCAGTAGCATGGAAAACAGAAGAATTTGGAAATTAGATTCAAGTTTAAATATCAGAGTTTTTATTAACAATCTATGCAGCTTTAGGCAAATTACTTTCTGTTTCAAAGTCTCACTTTTCTTATGGGTACAAAATGTTTATGTTGCTGGAATGCTATATCAGTTAAATAAGAAACCTCACTTAAATCATTTGGTACAATGTGACTAGAGGATGTTCAAATGATTACTGTTACCATTTTCAAAGGCAGGCAAATGTAATCACGTATATGCCACAGATAAATACATGTAAGCACATACTGGGGGGAGTTTAAATTACTTGAGTTTTAAGCATTTCACAATGCCTCTTGGCAGCTAGCATGTAAAAAACAAGATAAAATAAAGCAAAAACTATTCAGACTTGGCAAACAGCTTAGAAAGACTGTCTAGAAACAGTGCAATTTTGTATTTTATTAGAGCATTGCTTAACTGAGTTGTTTATAAATGTAATAGAAAAATAGATATAGGGAAAGAAAAACAGATCACTATAGGGAATTTTCTAGGACAATAAAATGAGCCAGGAATATAATACGTCTTTTTAATTCAGTTCTAGTTTGTTGATAATTTAAATTATCCCAAAAAGAAATTCAACTTTGATCTAAATTGCTTCTGATTGGGCTAATATTATTTTCCCATATACCACTAATTCTCTACATAGCAGCCACTGATCCATTAAAAGAATAAATCAGGGCAGGGGATGTAGCTCAGTGGTAGAGCCCTTGCCTAGCATGCGTGAGACCCTGGGTTCAATCCCCTGCACTGCAGGGGGAACAAAAAAAGGAAATCAAACCATTACATGTGAATATCCACCCCCATGGCCTTCCAAGATATTTGAAACAGCTCCAAACTACAAAACCCAAAATGTCCATGGGCTGACACTTTGTCCTTTTTGTTATTTTTGTTTTTGAACCCTGGGGCATTTCACCACTGAGCTACATTCTCAGTACTTTTTTTTTTAAATTTTTTTAGAGAGAGGGACAGTGAAAGAAAAATAGAGAATCAATTTTATTTAGTTTTTCATGTGGTTTTCATTGCTCTGACACTTCATTGTGTACGTGGTGTTGAGGTTTGAACTCGCATCCTCGCAGATGCTAGGCAAGTGCCGTAACCACTGAGCCACTGCTCCAGCCCCTCTCAGTACTTTTTGAATTGCTGAGATTACAGGTATGGGTCACCACACCTAGTGACTTTTTGTCTCAGTCTTATGGTCATCTCAGAAGACAATCTAACGTAACTCTCTGTGCCCATAACATTACATTTTATTTCTTTGGGAGGATATATCATATCTCAAATTATATTGTTTACTTGTTATTTGTACTGTATTATAAGAACCATGAAAATTGGTACCTTTTGTTCAATATTGTTATCACCAATGGCTAAAACTTTTTGCCTAGAACAACGTAGGGATTAAAATGTTATATATTGAATACATAAGCAAACAACTTCCAAAATCTTTAAACTACATATTTCATAGTAATAAGCCATAGGTGGGTAAAGCTACGATGATCTCAAATGACCAATGGCATGCAAAATCTTGCATTTTGGGTCACTTTCTCTAGAAAGCCTTCACTGACATCCTTGTCTGGGCTAGATGTCTCTCATTCAATTGCTCATCAACCAGTGCTTCTTCCATCATTGCCCTTATTATATTGTAACTGAATCACTTATTTGCAGCTTTTCTACTGAATTGTTAAGTATGTTCACTGAAATGTGTCAACTACTTGAATTCTTCACATAGTTCATTAATTTTTTCTAAACCAAAATATGGAAGAACAAGAAGAAATTACAGCTCAGTAATCTGGAGGTCACATTATATAAAGGCGGTGCCTTAGTCATTAGCAAAAAGTCCTAAAGGTTTATAAGGAATTGTTTGGGGCCTCTGGGGAAATAAGGTGGAAACAGTGCAGAGGCTTCAGGATGGTCTGGCATGTCTCTGGACTAGGTCCATTTGGAAGGTCTACTAGTCCTTACCCCTACCCCAGAATGACACCATAATGCAGTCCTCTCTGACATAACCTTGTAATTCTGCTTGCCACACAATCAGACTCCTAAAGTCTCCAAGGAGTGGCCAATGGTAGTAACATTGCCTTTAATGTAAAAATGTGCTCGTTTGCAGTCACTTCCTCTATTACCACCACCACCAACAGAGCTTGAGCTTTGAGGAAGCTACAGTGCTCACTATCCAGTGTACTTGTTTCCAATACTTTGTTAAAACATGGTGGATTACTATGAAGTTCTAGGAGTACAGAGATATGCTTCACCTGAAGACATTAAAAAAGCTTATCGTAAAGTGGCACTTAAATGGCACCCTGATAAAAATCCAGAGAATGAAGAAGAAGCAGAGAGAAAATTCAAAGAAGTAGCTGAGGCCTATGAGGTATTATCAAATGATGAAAAACGGTACATTTATGATAAATACGGCAAGGAAGGATTAAATGGTGGAGACAGAAGACATTTTGATGATGAATATGAGTATGGCTTCACATTCCATAAGCCAGATGATGTCTTTAAAGACATTTTTGGGGCAAGGGACCCATTTTCATTTTACTTCTTTGAAGACTCACTTGAGGAGGTTTTACATAGTCCTGTAAGTTCTTATGGAAGCAGAAGAGGTATAGGATCCTTTTTCTCTACCACCAGGGAACATCCAAATTTTGACACATTTACTTCCTATGATACAGGATATGCACCATTTGATTCATGGGGGCACGAGGGCCTTGCTTCATTCGCTTCCCTGGCATTTGATGACAGTGGGATGGGCAACTATATAACCCTTACAACTTCAGGCCAATTTGTTAATGGCAGACATATTAATTCAAAGAAAATTATTGAGAAGAATCAAGAAAGAGAAGAGGTTCTAGATGACAGTGAGTTGAAATTCTTCTTTGTAAATGGTGTGGCAGATGAAGAGGGCTTTGTAGAAGAATGTAACTGCAGAAGACAGCCCTTCTACAATTATTCGCCTAATTACTATAGCCCTAAACATGTATATCAATATGCTTTCGTGGACAATGATGAGCAAGGTATACCTTGGGTCACCAGCAACTGGGATTCCTCTATTTTCTCAGCAGGATTCAAAGAAGGTGGTAAGAGGAAAAAAAAAAGCACAAAGAAGTGCAGAAGAAAAAGTCAACCAAAAGGAATCCCTAAATTGACTTTAGACACATTATGATCATACAACATTTGAACATGACTCTTTGTGTGTCTTGTTTAATCATAGATAACATTTGTTTAGTACTATCTAAGGTTATATTTCTAACCATTTAAGCAGATTTATGGATATTTGGTCTGTAGCTTGGATTATGTCAGAAAAAGATGAGCTTGTGATAACAGTTCGTGATGTTAAAACTTTGAAAAACTTTTATTTTTGAGCTGCTTGCACATTATTTGTCTTTGGTAGAATTTATGACCTATTTCATTTCTTTTATCTAATTAAAACCACTATACAAACTTTTGAAATATATATAGCATTAGGAGATAAAAATGTATTAAGACACATAGGTTCAGACTATATACTTATTCACAAAATGACTTTTTTCCAGCAGAGGCAGAACATTTGAGACATGATTTAAAGATACTACAAATTGAAGTATAAAAATATTTTCTGGGTTGAAATAGCCAGACTTGTATTCGTACAAGCATGTTCATAGCTGTTACTATTTACAATAACCAAGTGGAGGAAGTAACCCAAATATCTATCAACAGATGAACTGATAAAATATAGTGTATACAGACGCAAATATTATTCAGTCTTAGAAAGAAAATGCATTGTATACTACAACATGGGCAAATTTCAGGACATTATACTAAGTAAAAAAGCCAGTCACTCAAAGACAAATACTGCATGATTCACTTAAATAGGGTATCTAAAGTAGTCCAATTCATAAAGAATGTTGGTTATCGGGGATAAAAGGAGTTATTTAGTGGTCATGGAGCTTCAGATTTGCAAGATGAAAATGTGGAGATGTTTCAGAACAATGTGAGTTACTGAACTGTATACATTTAAAAATGGTTAACATAGTAAATTTTATGTAACAAGTATTTTACCATAATTTTTTTTTTTTTTTTGGGCGCACCAGGGATTGAATCCAGGGAGGCGTTCAACCACTGAGCCAATTCTCCAGTTTTTCACTTTGAGACAGGGTCTTGCAAAGTTGCTGAGGCTAGCTTTGAAGTTGTGATCCTCCTGCCTCAACCTCCCAAGCTGCTGGGATTGTAGGCATGTACTACTTTTTTAAAAAGTCAGTATTACTCAGGATTTCTCAGAGCAATCTGGCTACATCATTTGTGGCAACCTGTCATTCATTTGAAGTTTGTATACAGGACTACAAACTCATTACACTTTAAAATACTCTAAAATAGCCTTTTAATTTAGGGTCATGTGGGGAGAAAAACCGATGAACTACAAACACATCGTGTAACAAGCAAGTATTTTGAGGTAAATATTTGCATAAATTTGCTTTTAAATTAGTTAACTTTGATTTCAATACTGTTCATAACTTCCTGCAATGATTTAATTTACAAAATATATCGTTTCTCAATATTTTATTTTTTTAAGAGGGAGGGACAGTGAGAGAGATAGAATCAACTTTATTTAGTCTTTCATGTGGCTTTTGTTGCACCAAGACTTTGCTATGTACCTGGTGCTGGGGTTTGCATTTGCGTACTTGCACACGCCATACAAGTGCCAAAACAGCTGAGCCACCACTCCAGCCCATTAGTTCTTTTTTTAACAGCATTATTTGAGAACCTGCTATTTGTCAAGCAGTGTTCTAGATTCTTGGGGTATAACAGTGAACAAACAAAAATCTTAGCTGTCACATAGTTTACAAAGTACAAATAGACAATAAACAAACAAAAATACAATCTGGCCTGGTGTGGTGACTCATGAATGTAATCCCAGTTGCCAAGGAGGCAAGTTCAAAGCCTGCCTCAGCAACTTAGTGAGACCCTAAGGGTTGGAGATGTGGCTCAGTGGTTAAGCGCCCCAGGTTCAATCCTTGGGACAAAACAAAACAAAGCAAACAAATCAAATCTTTCACGACTTTTTTTTTTTTTGGTGAGATGGGATCTTGGTATGTTGCCCAGGCTGGCCTCAAAGGATCCTCCTGTCTGTACCTCCCAAGTAGCTGGGACTATAGGCGCAAGACACTGCACATCCAACTCAGAACTTTTTCTAGGGCTAAAAAAATCTGTAGAGATTAGAAATTTTGGGGTATGAGGACTGCTAACGTAGCCAGGGAAAGTGGTTACATTAACATGTAAAGGAAATCAGGGTATATGGTAAGATGACTCCAGGCAAAAGGAAATAGCAAGTGCAGCAACCCTAAGGCAGCTGCGTAGGATGCATTTCAGAAGACCAACATGGCAAATTAAGATAGCAAACAGATAAAGTCAGAAAGACTGAAAGGAAGTTAGGTTATGCAGGGACTTCTCGATCATAGTATGTAACACTGTCTATCAAACATGTGATAGGAAGCCACTGGAGGTTTTGAGGAAAAGAGTGACATAATGTGACATTTAAATAGGAGCCCTCTGGCCACTGTTGTTGAAAACAGACTCAAAGTAAGCAAGGAAATCAGACTATTGCCTTAAGTAGGAAAATCATGCTATTGCCAGGTAAAATGATAGCAGCTTGCTCCACGGTAGTGGCAAAGAATAATAAAAATTTGGGATACTTAACAGGGCCAAATAGAATATGCTAACAGTTTTGGGGATATGACAGAAGAGGATAACAAGGTTTTTGCTACAACACAGCAAGTAGAAGAATGGAGTTGTCATTAACTGAGATAGGATTGCAGATGCTTGAATTTAGCAAACACTGAAAAGAATTTCCTGCGCTATGACTGTATTACAATTATTTGCCTTATCTGCCTGCCATGAAAGCAGCTGTTTTTTGCACTCAGTGCTCATATTTGGTGCTCATTGTTTGCTGAACGAATTATTTTCTGCAAATAGGCTTTAAAAAAATTCTCTAATACTTTCAGTATTTCCCTTTCTCATGTCAGACTTAAATACAATGGTTTAATCTTTTGAAATACAACACATTTATGCATCACTAGTGCCTTTCTTTGTTCTCTGATGACTGGATGGTGTTAACAGCACAGCCCTCCTAATGAAATCTCTTTTAATTAGGTTTACACATCCACCGTTAGGGGTGTACTCAGTGGTAGCAACGGTGTTTAGCATGCATGCAGTCCTGGGTTCAATACCCAGCACAAATAACTAAGCTACAGATGAAGGGGCTGGAGTGGTGGCTCAGGGGTTATGGTGCTTGCCTGGCATTCGAGAGGACACAGGTTAGAAGCCCAGCACCACATACATAACAAATGAAATGAAAGTCACATGAAATATTAAATAAAAAATTGATTTTTCTCTCACTGTCCCTCTCTCTTAAAAAAAAAAGATGAAATAAATTCACTTTAGGAATGCATGACTTTCACAGATGAGGTCTCCAATAGTATTCAACTCTGTATCCAGATATTGAAAGGTTTATGAGTACCTTAGGTATGGAATTTTCAAATTTCTAAACAACAAAACCCCAAGATAACATAGTATTTACAATTCGTAACTGCTATCCTGAGTTTCCATTTCACTTGAATCAAGATTCTTATTACACTTGGATGTAACGTCATTTGTTGTTTATCTCCATTTGATCAGACAAAGCAACTCCAGGGGAAGTGGCAATACATCCACAATGATTACTACCTCAAAAGTTACTGAATGAGGGCTTGAGGATGTAGCTCAACTGGTGGAGTGCTTGCCCCAACATGTGCAAAGCCTTGGTTTCAATCTCCTGCACTTTAAGGGGAAAAAAGTTACTTACTGAATTAAAATGCATTCTTTCTGGCTCACTCAATGAATAAAGTTCCAAAAATACTCTACCAAGCCAGGGTAAGACCTACTGGTGGTATAACAGAAAAGGACTAGATACAATAAGAGGAGAGCTACTTAATGTAAAATTGCTGACTTGTTAAGCATCACCCTGTGTTTCAGTTCCTCATGAAATGAGGATACTGCCCTAACTTCTTAGACTTGTGAAGATTCAAGATCATTCACTCATGGAATTAAAAAGCCAATATATATTTAATAAGAGGTTACACTTGTTTATTATATGGAGGTAAACTGAAGCATGAGTTTTGTAAAGACATAAAATCCAGTATCTAGTTTTAACTTGATTAACCAGGTTTTACACAAAGCCTCAAGAAAACGAAAGGTCACAGGCAATGGATGGTTCCAGCTCAAAAATCATAGCCTGTGGCCTCTGTGATTAAGGCTGATCAATTGTATGGTCTATCTTTCACCTACACCCACAGCTCTCTGCATAAAGTTTTGTTATTAGAACTGAAGAGCAATTCTGTGCACTGGATGGTGATTTATTTTTTTATAGGAGTTAAGTTGATACTGTTACATTCCATTTTCAATGAATCCAAATACATTATCATAAACGAATGCAAGATATAGCTTTGATGTCCAATATCACATCATCTGGCTCACATACTGTTACCCCCAAAAGAAATATGATCCAATGGCAGATTCGTTCCCAAAGCAGAAGATTCAGTTTTCACCTTTAAGCTTTATGTTCATCAGGTTAACGGTTCGCGTTAGAGGAAACAACACACGGTTCCCCTTGTTCCTGGGCTCCTTCATCTTGTCAGTATAAAACAAAGCTTTCAGACACAAAAACCCTTGTAGTACTTCCAAACATTAGCTTTTCTGAGGAACGGCTCAAAAGGTTTATTACTACGCATGTTTCTTGCATATGCTGCAGCCAGCTCTGGAATTAACTCTTTAAAACAAAATAGTATTTTTTGGTTGACTTAACCAGAAACAAGAGCTACTTGGTGTGACAGCATTTGAGACCTAAGCGAGTGTGAGAACTGACACCAACTTCTGAGTCCGAGCAACTCTGAAGACAGTGCCTCCGCGGCATGGCACACACTTTTCTCTCTGCAGTCATTTCAGCTTCCCAGAACACCTCAACGGAAGAGAGAACACAGGGCCCACCCTTTTCCAGGAGCAGCCGATAAAGAAGAAATCCGCGGAGGCCCCAGCAGGAGGAGGGTCCGCAGAACCAGAACCAGGGCTCGCCTGAGAGCAACTAAGCTCCCGCAGGGGCGCCTCAGATTTCTCCGAGAGCAAGCCCTGGAGGGGACACCGTGGGAGGAGTATCTAACCTGAGAGGCCGCGGGCGCTTGCTACAGCAGGAACCAGCCTGGGAGCACAGAGGAGCCAAAGCATGACTGCCAGCGCACACGTCAGGAAGAGAAAGGCAACCAACCCGCGAAGAAGCCGCCAGCCCAGCCGCGTCTCCAGGAAACCCGACTGACCGCCCCGCCCCTTCCGGCGGGCCCCGCTCGCGGGCTTTCCTCCTGCCCCGGCGCAGACGGCTGACGTCACGCCCGCGTCCGGCGTTCCAGACGCAGGGCCCTTTTTTGTTAAGGCGTCGCGTACCGCTTAACGCCCACCTTCCCAGAATGTCTGATTGCCGGAACACCGGAAGGGCTGTTTCCAGTCCGCTTGAAAGCGCCCAAGTAGAGGGCTTGACCCGTGCCGGGGAACTGTTTGCGAGTGAGGAATACTTTTAAGAATGTCGACGTAGAGAGGCAGGCAGTAACGCGAACAGCCATACTTCTAGAAGGTTCTAGGCAGCGCAGGACCTGGGATACAGGGATTCGGACTGAGCCGGCGAAGGACCCAGGGTCACGAGGCCGTTGAAGGGAGGAGCCAGCGGCTGGGGAGGTTCTAGTCTGTTCGGCCTCGCGGCAGCCGCCCCCTTTTGCGTGGTCACGCCGAGCCAGCGCCCGGGCCTGGGATCTGGCCGCAGCCGCCTCTGCCTTGTCCACCGCCTCCCCCCGACCCACCCACTATGGACCCCCGCAAAGTGAGCGAGCTTCGGGCCTTCGTGAAAATGTGCAAGCAGGATCCGAGCCTTCTGCACACTGAGGAGATGCGTTTCTTGCGGGAGTGGGTGGAGAGGTGAGACCCGCGCCCGGGGACCGTTGGGAGCGGGAAGAGGGAGCTGGGCCGGAGCTGGCGTGGGGCCCTGGGTGGCTCGCTCCCTGGCCGGGGAAGGAGGCGACCTGCAGCGGTTAAAGGAGGATCGGGAGCTTTGGGTCGTGCAGGGGCCAGGAAGCGGGGGCACAGAGCTCTGGGGGTCCCGCGGCATGAGGTCCCACGGTGTGTCCTGGGCAAAGTGAACGCAACCGATTGCAGGGACTTGGGCACCCGAGACGTAAAGGGAGAGGGCTGAGCGGCACAGGTCTTCGCTTCCGTGTGGGTTTTCTTTTCCTTTAGATCTCTGGAGTTCTCTTTAGGTCGTGCACACATATAGGGGCTCCTTTTTTCGGCAGCCTTAAGTTTTATAATAAGAGTATGTTAGATTATCCTTATTTTACTTTACAGTTATTCTAACTGCGTAGCATCTGTTATCTTGAAAAATTACTTAGTGTAGCTTCTTTCATAATAGTGCTACCACTCCAAACACTTCAAGGAAAGTGATTTTTCAAGGACCATTATGTTTCCGAGAGATACTCCTGTTTTCAGCCGTGGAGTAGTTTCCTTTCGCGCAAGCAGTTCAACGAACAGGCGTTGTGCCAACTGCTGGGAACAGTACAAGTAGTGCGTATTTAGGGATACAAACGAATAAATACAAAAATTCATTTTAATATTTACTTTATAGTAAAGATTGGCGGTCTGTATGTTGGAGGGAAAGAGAGGGAAACCTTTCCTCGGGAAGTGGTAAGGAAAAAAAAAACACGACTAGCTAGAGGCTCTAGTTTCAAAATCCAGGAAAAAGCACTAGTGGGAATAAAAACAATAAACAGCATGCGCTGTGGCGTACACCAGCAGCCCCAGCTACTCAGGCAGGCGGCTGAGGCAGGAAGATCATTCCAGCCTAGGAAGCCAGTCTGGCATTGTGCCCCTTTTAAAAGAGAGAGAAAACATGCAAATTGTATTTCACTAGGATGGGAAACAATTCTGCAAAGCACTGCTGTTCCTCAGAGGTCACTGCCGTAACAGCTTAAATAATCCGTTTTAGTAAGATTTTTATAGGGGAAAGTGAATTCATGATTACCAAATACTTGGATGAGCATGTCTTTGAGCAAGCTTGTTCTTAGGGAGAAACTTGGGTTAAAATTTATCAGTGTTGGGTATGATGGTTTAATTTTTTTCTTTAAGAAGTTTTCGGTATTTTTCTCTCTACCATTTTTCTATCCCTGTTGAGACTTTTACTCAGAACATTTTAAATTATAGTAACATAACTATGGTGAATAGTCAACAAGAACCCTATTTTCCAAACCTTTTAATTACAAAACCAACTCACAAGTTACTGTTATATAAATGTGAGGAGTAGGAATTGACTAGATTTTAATCCTTTTCTACGAATCACTACTGTTTCCCCAGAATAGCTAATCTTACTTTAACATTTTTTACAGGTAGTTCCAGTTTTTCTTCGGATTCTATGAATATATTACTATGGAATTCTAAACTGGGTTTGAGTATGGGATGAATGGCATGTGTAGAGGTCTGTCTTTGAACTTAAATTGGGATTTAACAGAAGGTTTTGATATCTTAGTCAAAATTTAAACTATCATTTTTATGGATTTGAAGACTTCAGTTGGGTTTGTGTCAATTTCTTTCTTTGCATTTGTGTTCATAAAACAGACCAGTATTTTTTTCAGTTTGGGCTGAATGTGAAAACTTGTAAATCCAGGAATACCAATTGTACTATTAGGATTCTTTGAGTTTTTCTCTGCCATACTAAATCATAGGTGCTTAGTCACAGGAGCTCAGTCTTAGATGTTGATACTTTATCTGCTATGATTGCTGTAAGTTTATAGCTTGCAGTTTATTTGATGTAAAAAAAATTATTAGCTTAACTTTAAAATTACACAAAGAGAAAACATTAGAAATTCTCATATTTACCCAAGAGAAAAATCCACACTAATGGTTAGGGATCCAGGAAGTTATTTTCCACAACCAAAAATTTTTTGTGTGTGTGTTTGTGCCAGGGATTGAACCCAGTGCTTAACCATTGAGCCACATCCCTAGACCTTTTTATTTTTAATTTGAGACAGGGTCTTGCTAAGTTGCTGGCTTTGAACTTGAGATCCTCCTGCATCAGTCTCTCTTCCTTGCCACTGGGATTACAGATGTGCACCACCATTCCCTGCTCAACACGTATTTTGAGACATTTTAATTTTTCTCTATTGAGGGAGTAGCAATGTCTGACCCTTTTTTCTCACATTTAATACCTGTTTTACATCTTGTGCTTTTAATGGTTATCTGATGGTAATTTAATTAAGGGGAGTGTCTTTGTATCCACCCCCACCCCTGGCACAGAGCACGGTACATGGCTTTTAGTAAATATTTAAAGTAGCATGCAATGTATTTCTACCCTAACACGGAATTTTAAAATATAACACCCAGTTTTTTGTACATCTGCGTTTGTAACTGTAGCATGAAGCAGATTGAAGGTTTTTTAGAGGTACAGTGAGAGAGAGAGAGAATTTTATTTTGTTTTTTCGTTGGGTTTTTGTTACTCCAACACTCAGTTGTATATGGTGCTGGGGTTTAAACCCAGGTCCTCATGCATGCCAGGCAAGTGCTGTAACCGCTGAGCCACGGCTCCAGCCCCAGATTGAAGATTTTAATTCACAAATTAAGAGAATTATGAATGGTCTCGTGTGATCCCATGTGAGGAAGGACTTTGTACTAGTCCTACCTGATTGACATAAATTCCCATACCGGCGAAGTGCAAATGGCAATATTTTGCTGGAAACTAACTTGTTCTAAATCTTGGCAGCGTTGATTGTACTCTCTGTAGCTGTAAATGGATGTTAACTTCCACTAATGAATTAGAATTTGGAAAGTGAGAAACTCTAAATCTAGTTTATGAATAAATCCTGTTGGGCTTAATTTTTATATTTCTTGAACAATTTTTGGCTGAAAGAAAAATAGCAAGTACAATACAAAGAATGAGAGTAAGCTGCCAACACTGTACCCCTCAATACCATTGAATTTGTATTTCCTGAAAACAAGGACAGTCTTGAAAATAAAACCATCAAATTGGGGAGACTAATATGGATGCATTAATACCATCTAAAGCGCCAAAGAATTACAGTGTTGCATTTAGTTGTTATGTCTCTTCTCCTTAGTGAAACAGTTTTTCAGTCAATTGTTTTGTGTAATTTCCCTCAATGTGGATTTGTCTGATCTTTTCTTAGAATTAGATTCAGCTTAATACATTTCTTGGCAGGAATATTGCTTCCCAGAGTTAGACTGTTGTAACTGTATTTGAATGTCACCCTAAATGCATTCCTGATGCTGTGTTTTGAAACTTAGGAAAAATACAGCTTAGGAAGCCCTATGACTTGGTTAAAATTTAACTACAAAGAGCTAGTGTTTGATTACTGTACTGAATAAAGTAGGTTTTCTTTTTACAGAAAAAAATTCTGTGGTGTTTATATGCCTGCTCCTTATAATGGAATCATTTTACTTTGGTGAATTACAAATTAAGATGTTTTGGAACATGTAATTATTTTTGTAATAAAGGAATCATACTTTTTTTTTTTTTTAAAGAGAATCAATTCTATTTATTTTTTCATGTGGCTTGTTGCTCTGACACTTCATTGATATACGGTTTGAACCTGCGTCTTTGTGCATGCCAGGCAAGCACCATATGTAACCTCTGAGCCATTGCTCCAGCTCCTTATCTTTCGTTTTTGAGAAAGGGTCTTGAGAAGTTGCATAGGGCCTTGCTGAGTTGCAGAGGCTGGCTTTGAACTTGCAATCCTCCTACCTCAGCCTCTTGGGCTGCTGGGATTACAGGCATGTGCTATCGCACCTGGCTTGACTTATTACATTAAACAAAGGTAAAAGTTTGCAGTTTTTCTTGAATGACTGTTGCTTATAAGAAATTCCAGTTTCTGTTTGTTCCATTTGCTACATTGCATTTTTACTTTAATTTCATGTTGGGTTTATCAAAAGACATTGAGAGTGAAGAAGCAAGACACATGGCGAGATGCTTGTAACACATAAAACTGAGAAAGGGCTCATATGCAGAATATAAAAAGAACACTTGCAAATAAAGTCAGCCTAAAGGAAGATTAAATTTGAGTTGAACTTCACAAGAAGACTTTGAATTGTCAGTAAATATATGAAAAGGGGCTCAATATAATTAAGTGCTACTACACACCTGTCAAAAAGGCTAAAAATTATTCTTTTGCTGCACTGGTGATTAAACCCAGAGCCTTGTACATATAAGGCAAGTGCTACACTAGTGAAGTATGTTTCAGCCTAGTTATTTTTCTTTTTAAATTTTAAGAGAAGGAGGCTGGAGCAGTGGCTTAGTGGTTCTGGCGCTTCCCTGGCAAGCACAAGGACCTGGGTTCAAACCCCAGCACCACGTACACAGCTAAGTGTTGGAGCAACAAAGGCCATGTGAAAGACTAAATAAAGTTGTTTCTCTCTTTCTCTGTTTCTCTCACTGTCCCTCTCTTTAAAAAAAATTTTTTTAATTAAAAAATAAAAAATTTAAGGGAAGGTTTTGCTAAGTTGTGCAGGCTGACCTTGAACAAGTGATCTTCCTGCCTCAATGTCCTAAGTATCTGGGATTATGAGTGTGTGCCACCACACCTGGCTGAAAAAGGCAAAAAAAAAAAAAAAACCCAAAACAAAAAACTTTTAAGAGTGGGTAACAGCTAAGTGTACAAGGTGTGGAACAGCTGGAATGCTCCTTTTTTTTTTTTTTTTTTTTTGGTAGTAGTAGTAGGGATTGAACCAAGGAGTGCTGTACCACTGATCTATATGGTCAACCCTTTATTTAAATCTTGAAACAGGGTCTCACCAAATTGCCCAGGCTGGCCTGGAACTTAAATTTCCCCCGCTCAGCCTCCTGAGTAGCCAGGATTATAGATGTGTGCCACTATGTTTTACTCTTACCAATTTATATTTCTCATTCTCAGTGTGTAAGGATTCCAGTTGCAGGGGCTGGAGCTGCCGCTCAGTGGTTACAGGGCTTGACTAGCATGCGCAAGGACAGGAGTTCAAGCCACAGTACCACATACACAATGGAATGTTGGAGCAATGAAAACCACATGAAAAACTAAATAAAAATTGTTTCTCTCTTTCTCTCTCACTCTCATTTAAAAAAAAAAAAGAAATTAAAGAAATTACAACCCTAGTTAGAATTAGCACTTTAATGGTATCTAGGAATAGTTTGCTTTCTGTGTTTGAAGTTAATGAATTCTTGTATTACATGGAAGCTAGTGGCTTTTTTTTTTAATTTTTTAAATTTTTTCATCTGGCCTTTGTTTCTCTGATACTAGGTTGTGTATGTGGTGCTGGGGTTTGAACCTGAGTCCTCATGCATGCCGGCAAGTGCTCCAACTGCTGAGTTACCACTCCAGCCCCAGTTAATGACTTTTAATTATTGCATCTGGTTTGTTGTTTTTGACCTTAAAGCTGTCAAACATTTTAGTCACTGGGCTGTTGGCATGCAGCCCATATGCTCTAGGGTCTGCACCAAATGGAGCATATAACATTCTTAGGTCTTTTTTTCCTTGTTTTTGTTTGTGTATAATTAATTCGTAGTGTTGCTCTGGACTCTTTATGGGAAGAAGATTTGCAAGACCTAGAGGAATATTTTTTTTCCTTTTCTTTTTAATTGGTACTGGGGCTTGAACCTTGGAGTGCTTAATCACTGAGCAACATTCACAACCATTTAATTTTTATTTTGAGACATAGTCTTGCTAAGTTACCTAGGGTAACTAAAGATCTTAACCACCCTCTAGTAGTGTTATGGGATAGGAACAAATCTTTAACACATAGATCTTTGGGGGACATTCAGGATCCCAGTTATAGTACCTTCCTCTGCCTGTTACTCTTTTTTTTTTCCTTTGTTTTTTAAAAGAGGGACAATTTTTTCATCTGATTTTTGTTTTTCCAACACTTTGCTGTGTATGAGGTGCTAGGGTTGAAACCCGTCCATGTGCTTACCAGGCAAGTGCTGTACCGCTAAGCTAACTCTCCAGCCTCTGCTGTTCCGCTTAAGTGGTGCCCCTTTCTCTGTTCACCCTATCTCTTACCATCTTTCATTCTATAATCATTAATTTGGTTGGTTGGTTGGTTGGTTTGGTACTGGGAGATGAATCCAAAGGCACCAATGAACCATCTTGAGCTCTTTTTATTTTTTATTTTGAGACTCAGTCTTGCCAAGTTGCTTAAGAGCCTAACCATGTTGCTGAGGATTGAGCTTGTGATCCTCCTATGTCTACTTCCTGAGTTGTTGGGATTATAGGTATGCCCTGCTGTGCCAGACTAAAGGAAATTTAGAGGAGATGAGGAAATGTGTAATATAAGGGACATGGGGATATATGTAAGAAAGGTCCTTGTAGGACCCAGTTAGGTGACACAAGCATTTTGAATGATTGACTGCATAATTGTTTCATAAACTGCCTGCTTGAATTGAAATACTTGCTAAATGTCAGTCTCAAGTTTTGAGTTTAGTTACACCTGCTGAATTCCAGGCTAACAATTTGTATAAATGATTTTGTCATTTCATGTTATACTTCTCTCAGATTTTTCTTCTGAGAGTGGGCATAGAGAATTGTATATCTATATTTATTAGATCTATGGAGGGAAAGGATTTCATTTGCCAGTATACTGAATAAATACTAAACTCAAAAAGACTTAACCATAATAATACCAAAAAATTCAATTCAATTGAAAATTTATTCTTAAGTTTTAAAGGGTAACCATCTAAACATTTTTTTAGACATATATATGTTGCTTGACTTAGTGAAATTTAATTTTCTACATCTTTTTTTCTCATTGTCCTCAAGCATGGGGGGTAAAGTACCACCTGCTACTCATAAATCTAAATCAGAAGAAAACATCAAGGTAAGTTTTAATTTAATTCATGTATTTAGTGGTGAAATATTGTAAAATTTCCTAGTGTGTTTTAACTACTTTCAAATTACCATTCCCAGTTTTCTCCAAGGTCATTTGGAAGTAAATGTTATCCGTAGTAAGCTCTGATGGTGTGCATCTGCAGTTTTCATTATTGTCTCTGTAGTACCTAGCCCGGATTGTTCTTTATTTGTAAAATAAATGAAGAAGTATCTGCTATCAGTAATTTTCAGTTTTTTCTGCCCTACCACTTCAGGAATATTTCTGAATATGAATCACTGTTACTTTGGCATATTTGCCAGAGGATGCGTAGAATCAGGTGGGGTTTCCAGTAGTTAAAAGTTTAGAAATAAGGGGATAAATGTACTCTGCAATAGTTTTAAGAATGCAGTCTTCAGTATTTTGCATTTCTCCTATTTTGTGCCTTCATGTATGAAAGATTTTTCCCTGCCAGTTTTCTGATTAGGTATCTTAAATTAATAAAATTTGTTTCTTTAGAACTATAAATGTGGTTTTATCTATTTAGGTGTGGAAATAGATGTTATACATATGAACTTCTGATATAAACAAGAGTTAAGGACAAAAGTTAAACAAAAGCCCAAAAAGTAGTTACCCTTCTTTTTTTAGACGTCATTTATCAGAGTTTGGTATTTGCTGTCTCTAGGTACTTCCCATTTAATAAACACATGGAAACAATTATGATTACGTGTCTAAATTTTTTAGTATATGTGCTGCCGAAGTGAGCACGACGTGTCTAAATTTTGTAACAAAATGTTCTAATTTAGACTTGGAATTTTCATGTTTGGTAGGGACTCAACAAGTATTTTGTATTGTGAAATTTTTATTTCAGTTTCTACAAAGTAAAGGCAGAAGGAGCCTAAATAGCTAAATAACTTCCGTGTAGGTATACTGATTGATCAGATACATAGTATTATTATTATTATTATTATTATTATTACTATTATTATTATTTTAGAGAGGGACAGTGAGAGAAAGACTGAATTTCACTTAGTTTTTCATGTGACTTCCATTGCTCTGACACTGTTGTATATGTTGTGCTGGGGTTCAAACCTGCATCCTCGCACATGCAAAGCAAGCACCGTAACCACTGAGCCACCTCTCCAGCCTGAGACTGGTTCTTAATAGGTTGTCCAGGCTAGCCTTAAACTCCTGGGCTCAAGGGAGCCTCCTTCCTCAGCCTCTCAAGTGACTGGGACTTCAGACATCCCGTTGGCTGTTAACCATCTTTATATCATTAATTAGGAATGTTTTCCCTTTATTTTGTAAAAAGAATAATGTATTTGATAATGGAGAATTATGGGCTACAATGCCCATTAAGGGTATTGCTTAATATAGAGTGTTTGCATTGAATTCACTTTCTGACATCTTAGAATTTTTAAGTTCTAAAACACTGTCCAGCAGGTTGTGCTGGCACACACCTGTAATCCAGCAACTCAGGAGGCTGATGCAGGAGGATATAAAGTCAGACTCAGCAGCTTAATGAGGCCCTAAGAAACTTTGTGAGATCCTGTTTCAACAAAAGGGCTAGAGATGTGACTCAGTGGTTAAGTGCTCCTGTGTTCAATCCCTGGTACCAAAAAAAAACTTTTTTAAATAAAAAAGAGGGCTGAAGCGGTGGCTCAGTGGTTATGGCACTTGCCTGGCATGCTCAAGTACATGGGTTTGAACCCCAGCATCATATAC
Source organism: Aplodontia rufa (assembly GCA_004027875.1). NCBI lineage: Eukaryota > Metazoa > Chordata > Mammalia > Rodentia > Aplodontiidae > Aplodontia > Aplodontia rufa. The sequence continues at coordinate 28,478 of PVKS010014799.1, forward strand.
ACAACAAAGTGTCAGAGCAACGAAGGCCACATGAAAAGCTAAATAGAGTTGATTCTCTCTCACTATCCCTTTTTCTTTCTTTAAAAAAACAAAAGAAAAGAAAGAATATCACCCTGAAAAGGTTTGGATAATGGACTTGACATAAAATTAAAAAGAAAATACACCAAACTGAAAACAAGTTTACCGAAATGAAGCAAAGGAACATTAGTAACTGAAATACAATGTATGTGGACAGTGTATTTGTAAATTTTTGTAAGGATGTGTATTGAGTGTGTAATTAAATACTGATAGCACTGTTTTCCTTCCTTTTGCTAGGAAGAAAAAACAGATAGCAAGAAGATGGAGGAAAATATAAAGGCAGATGAGCCATCAAGTGAGGAAAGTGATCTAGGTGAGGAGAGAATTTGTGTTTCATAACCTTATAATGCTGGATCGATTTTCATTGGAGTGACTAAATCAACATTAGTAGAAATGGTTAATGAACTACAAATAAAGCTCAAATTTTTCTAGTAGCCATATTTTGAAAAGTAAACGAAAAAAGATTAAATTTTTGTTACTTAAACCAATGATATTTTGGTTAAAATATTAATATCTGAGTATGGTGGCAAACACCTGTAATCCCAGGTACTTGGGAGGCTGAGGTTGGAGGGATGAAGTTCAAGGCCATGTTGGGCAATTTAGCAAGGTCCTGTGTCAAAATAAACATAAAAAGGCCTGGGATTATAATGTAGAGTGCTCTTGGGTTCAGTCCCCAAGACTGACCATTAAAATGAAAAAAACAAACCAACCAATCCAAAAAATAAAAAACCAAGTATGTAGTGATATACAAAAATTTTTGAGTTATTTTCCTCCTTTTCTTTATACTAAGTCTTCAAAATCCTGAGTTTATTTTATACACGTAGCGTTGTTTAATTCAGATGCTGCATTTTCATTAAATTATTCAGATTTTCTTGACATTTGTTTTTGAAAAGTTGGATGACATACCCAATTTGTTCTAAATAGTTTAAAAGTTTTTCCAGTAACTGAATTGAAAAGCAAAGCCTTATTTTTCTTTAGTATTTGAATCTCTGTTGATAAAATAGGTTCATACTTAGAACTAATATCTATGCCATGACTACAGTTTTTGGGTTTTTTGTTTTATTTAAGGCCACAGACAAAATCTTAAATTTGGAGGTACTTTTGAGAGTATAAATATACCCCAGTTATTAAATGGGCATTTAATGTCATAGAACCTGTCTAAAAGGAAAAGAAAAATCTTGGAGTTTTTCAAATTTTGAATCAGTTATCTTTGATATTGTTAGAGAAAATTCTTTTATGTGCAGTTTGGTGGCTTAATTGTGGATCATTTCAAGGGTCTTTTAGTTTCTCATAATTTTCATAACATAATAATTTTTACAGCCTTTCCCATAAAAGCATTTTATATTGGAAACCAAACTTTTAGACAAGCTTAGTTTATGTTACAAATGGATTAGACTTTCTGATGTATCATTTTCAAGGGCTATAACCTTTTAGTTATAAGTTGACCGAGTTCTGGAGATGTAATGTGCTACATGCTGACTATAGTTTATAAATTGTATGCTTAAAATTTGCTGAGAGGAGCTGGAGTGATGGCTCAGCAGTTGTGGCACTTGCCTGCCATGTGCAAGGAAACAGGTTCGAACCCCAGCACCATGTACACAATGGAGTATTGGAGCGATGAAAAACTGAATAAAATTGATTCTCTCTTACTGTCCCTCTGTTTCTTTCTTTTTTTTTTTAAGCATTTGCTGATATTAAGTTTTTCTTTTTTTTATTATTTAAGAGAGAGAAAGAATCAATTTTATTTATTTTTCCATCTGGCCTTTGTTTTTCTGACACTTAGTTGTTTATGTGGTGCTGGGGTTTGTACCCAGGTTCTTGAACATGCCAGCCAAGAACTCCCAACTGCTGAGCCATCACTCCAGCCCAAAACATGTAAAGTGAATATGTGAGCTGTTTGGTAATTAAGTTATGCATGTATTAAGTTATGCAGTATATGCATGTCTACTTTTATCAAAATATCACATTGATAGGCTGGGAATGTGTCAGTGGTGTAGAGCATGTGCACCCTGGGATTAGTTGGTAAGAGCTCTCCCCACCACACACACATGCACATACACATACATACACACAAAAACAACATTGTTAGCCTTAATATACAATGTTTATTGTCAATCATGTCTCAGTTTTGCTTTGCTTTTTAAAGAGAAAGGGACAGTGAGAGAGAGCGAATCAGTTTTATTTAGTTTTTCAACTGGCTTTCATTGCTCTGACACTTAGTTGTGTATGTGGTGCTGGGGTTAGAACCCGGGTCTTAGTGCATGCCAGGAAAGTGTTTCCGTAACTGCTGAACCACTCCAGCCCCAGACAGCATTTTTGGAGGATTGCTAATTCTGATTTCAGGTGACCAGTTTTAATGCCATTGATTCTTTTTTAGGTGTATGAGGAAACTTCTTGTGGAATTTAACTATTTCCTAAAAATCTGTTCAATATCTACATTGCTTTTTTTTTGAGAGAAAGAGAAACAATTTTTTTTTTTTCCCAATCTGGTTTTTGTTTCTCCAACACTTAAGATGTGTATGTGTTGCTGGATTTTGAACCTTGAACTCAGGCCATTTCCCATGCCAGGCAAAAGTACTCTAACCACTAAGCCACTGCTCCAGTCTCTCCACATTGTCATTTTAAAATGTTTTCTGTGTAAGTCGTTTTATTTTGCTCTGTTGCTGTGTTATAATTGTCCTTCAAACCAAAATTTGCATCATGCCTCTCTTCATTCTTTACTGTTTTGGTTACAGTACAAGTCTTAGGACTTGATTCTGTTTCAGTAGTATGATTTTGTTTTAAAATTAAAATTTGTCATTACTGTATCTTGATACATGATAATTATATTAAAATCAAATAGTATTTCTTTATTTTTTACATTACTGTAACTAGTGCTATTTGCATAAATCTTTTTTGAGTCAGGGAGGTGTGAAGCAACAATTAAAGTGATAATTTTACTAAAACAGTAAAATTGTATTTAATAAGTGTTAAAATTAAAATATTCAGCTCAGTTACACAAATATTCAGCTCAATTATTTTCATCCTTTTTTAATATATCCAAGTGGGTAGTGGATACTACATTGTACGATGCAGGTCTTAATGTTGTTTTCTCATCTTTGGCAGAAATTGACAATGAAGGTGTAATTGAACCAGACACTGATGCCCCTCAAGAAATGGGAGATGAAAATGCAGAGGTAAGTTCAATAACTCACTTTCTGCTTGGAATGTGAGGTTCCCCACTGTTGGAATTATAGACGTGACTTCCTGAAAAAACACACATTAAATCTTTGACTTAAGACATTTAGCCAGGCATTTTATTTTACTTGTTAAAATACCTGATCTGTGAAAATTTCCATATTGTTTTTTTAACAGTCTCTGAAGTCCCTGTTATTTTATTTGGTCTTCTAAGTTCATATCTGGTTTGACTTTTCTATAATTAGCAACATCGACCTGTTAGAATTGTGTCTTAGTGGGATAGGTAGTAATCGTTTTTCAAAATGGTTTTTCTTTTTGTTTTCTTTTTCTTTCTTTTTTTTTTTTTTAAGGGAGAAAGAGAATCCATTTTTTTTTAAATTTTTTCATCTGGCCTTTGTTTCTCCAACATTTAGTTGTGTATGTGATACTGGGGTTTGGACCTGGGTCTTTGCGCCTGCCAGGCAAGCGCTGCAACTGCTGAGCTCCAGGCCCTCCAAAGTGGTTTTCTCATAAAGAGTCCTTATAACGGGATTTGCGGATCAGAGGTTTGGTTCCTGAGAGGGTGACTTGAAAAAAATTTAGTTTTTTTTTCAGTGATTTATGTTCTAAAGGGTTCTAGCACGTTAGCAAATAATTATATTTGTGATAAAGGGGCTAGAAATTAGGAAAAAGTGTAAAAAAGCTTCTTGATGTCTGATGAAGGGGGAAAATGCTTAGAAGCACTCAAATACAATAATAGCAGCTTAAACTATTGGTCTATATCCTCAATAGTTGATTTTGTCTGATTTCATCTTTACCAGTCTTATCATGTGAACTGGTGTCCTCCTGGTATTTAATTTGCATTTTCCTGATTTCTTACAAGGCTGAGCATATTCTAAAATCTTGGTCATTTTCAGTTTTTTTTAAGGTCCTTTTCAGACCTTTTCACAATTTTTGTCCTATATTGTTCCTCTTTTGCTTACTGATTTCTAGTTCCTTTTTGGTATTTTGGATATTAGGAATTAATTTACCTTTCATTGTTGTTACTGAAGAATTCCTTTTCTCATAAATGCCAAAATCATACTGTTTGTATGTGTGTCTAGGTACGTGGCCTTTTGTTGTACTTCCCTAATTTGTTTTATTTTTTTTAAGAGAGGGACAGTGAGAGAGAATCAATTTTTATTTAGTTTTTTTGTGTTGCTTTTGTTGCTCTGACACTTCGTGTATGTGGTGCTGGGCTTCGAACCCATATCCTCATGCATGCCAGGCAAGCGCTGTAACTGCTGTGTTACTGCTCTAGCCCCTTGCCTAATTTTTTCTATGCACTAATCCCACGCAGTTTTAAATATAGCCTCCTACTGAACCTGGTTACTTGGTATGTTACAGGAACCCTTAAAATAGTATTTTGGCTGGTTTTGGCTCCTTGTTTTTCCATATAAATTTCAGAATCAGGTTGTCAAGTTTCCCTCTCCCCCAAATTAGGCTCTTCCCATTAGAATTGGATTAAGTTTAAATCAAATTAGAGAGAAAGCATACCTCATTTGAGGTAACTGTCTGTGAATGTTGTGTAGAATTTTTAATTCTTTTTTTAAAAAGAGAGGGACAAGGGCTGGAGCAGTGGTTCAGTGGTATCACACAAGGAGACAGGTTCAAACCCCAACACCATGTACATAGTGGAGTATTGAAGCAAGGAAAGCCATGGTAAAAACTAAATAAAGTTGATTAAAAAACAAAAACAGAAATAGAGGAACAGTGAGAGAGAGAGAGAGAGAGAATCAGTTTTACTTAGTTTTTCATGTGGCTTTCACTGCTCCAATACTTCATTGTGTATATCGTGCTGGGGTTCAAGTTCGCATACTCTCACTTGTCAGTCAAGCCAAGCAAGCGCTGTAATTGCACCGCTCAGCCCTCATAATTTTTAGTTCTTTTTTTTTTTTTTTTTTCTTTTAGACAGGGGGACAGTGAGAGCGACACACACACACAGAAAATCAATTTTTACTTAGTTTTTCACATGGCTTTCATTGCTCAGACACTTAGTTGTATACATGGTGCTGGGATTTGAACTTGCATACTCACACATGCCGGGCAAGCAGCATAACCTCGGAGCCATCGCTCCAGCCCCTAATTTTTAATTCTTTATAAATGTCTTTCAATAGCTTTCTAACATTTTCCCCGTAAATCTTGGGCACCTTTGTCAAGAACAGAAGTACTTTTTGTCACCATGTGTAAAAATAATCTTTAAAAATTGTATGTTTTTTTATTGATGGGATTCCTGCACTTCACTGTGTCCATGTTTTTTGTAACTTTTTGTCTATTCTACTTGGGATTCACTGGACATGTTAATGTTGTTAATGTTCATTAGTACTGCAACATCTTCAGCTGTCTCTTTCAAATAATTGTGTCCTATGAATTATTTTTTACTCCCTTATTCTGGAACCTGATTAGATATATGTATGGGTTTTTCACTGTTTAGCTTCATCTTTTTATCATTCTGTTCTGAATAATGTATATTTTCTATGTCTAATCAGTTCCATTTATGTTTGAATCATAGCGTTTTATGCTTTTCTGCTGATTGTAGTATCATATACATGTAATTCCAGCTACTTGGGAGGCAGAGGCAGGAACATCACCAGTTTGAGGTCAGCCTGTTCATTGTAGTGAGACCCTATCTCAAAAGTTAGAAACAGATATCAGTGATAAAGTTCTCCCTGGTTCAGTCTCCAGTGTATATGTGGGGCTGGGGGGGGATATTTTTCATTTTGATACTTTCACTTTGATTCTTTTTAAAGTCTGCTTGGTTATGTATAAGTCTTTTGCTTTTTTATCCATTTTCAGAATTTGCTTTTATTTATTTATTTATTTTGGTACCAGGGATTGAATCCAGTGGTGCTTAATTACTGAGCCACATCCCCAGCCTATTTTATTTTATTTTTTATTGTGAGAAGTTGCTTAGCTCCAAAGATGCTGAGTGAGGTGGCTTTGAATTTGTAGTCCTCCTGCCTCAGCCTTCCAAGCTGCTGGGATTATAGGCGTGCGCAACCACGTCTGGCAGAATTTGCTTTTATTGAACAAAGCTCTATGAAACTATTGTTGGTATTATTCTCTAATATTTTTCTGGCTATTGCTCATTACGGAAACTTGTTTACTTATGCTTTGTGTGTATAAAAGAGAGAGGGAGGGAGAGGGAGAGATATTTTGGTCTAGAGTTCTTTGGACCTCACCTTTGGAAATTGTTTGAGGCCTAGGTAGAAAGTGTTCCTCCAAACAGCAGTGTGTTTGCTTCCATCAAAGTTCTGACTTGGCGCTGCTGGTATTCGAGGACCACCTTAAATTCTCACTCAGCAAGTTTTGCTTTCTCAGGGGAGATTGTTTTGTTTTGATTTCTACCTCTACTTGACTGCCCTTTTGTGTGGGACAGGTTTATTTTTTTGGTTTACTGTTACACTTACTTGTGTAGATAGTTGGAGTCCAAGATTTATTTTGATTGTTATCTGTCTGGTAAGATGACATTTATTCTCTTCATCTGATTCTGTATACTTTTGTTTCTGGTGTCCTGTATTACCTTCAGAAATAAAGTTGTTGCAGTGTATCACCATTGCCACAAGGGTAAAAGCGGATCTTTGAGTACTTGGGTACATCACTGAAGTTCAGCCTTCATTTATCTTGTTCTTTGAGGGTGTCTATGTTCTTAGGACAAAGGTAGGTTGGTTGACTTTAGATTTATTCAGGACATTGTGTATACTATATTGCCATAAACAGAAGTTTTTTTTTTTTCTCCCCTCCTATTCTGGCATAGTTGGATATGGTGGCACAAGACTATAATTACAGTAACTTGAGAGTCTGAAGCAGAAGCTTTGCAAGTTCAAGAACAACACCTTCTGCCACCTAGACCTTGTGTCAAAATAATAAATAGGGCAGGGGATGTAGCTCAGTGGTAAAGTGCCATTGGTTCAGTCCCTGATACCACAAAAAATCACTGTGGATTTGTGTAGGATGCCTTATTACTTGGCAAAGTGTTTATTTTATGTGTGTGTGTGTATGTGTGTTGTTTGTTTTGTTTTGAGATTTGTCTGTACTGAGGGTTGAAACCAGGGCCTTGTACATGCTAGAGAAGTCCTTTACTTCTGAGTCACATCCCCAGTCCCAACGAGTTTTTTTAATTGTCAAGGGAATTTTTGTTGGAATTCTTTTGAGTTTATTAAACAATTTGGAGTTTGAAATACTCAGAATCATATCCTTTCAATGACCATCATGTGTCTCAAAGTTTCTTAAGTCTCTTTTTTTTTTTTTTTAAGAGAATACAGAGAGAGAGAGAGAAAGAGAGAATCAATTTTTATTTAGTTTTTCACATGGCCTTTGTTGCTCTGACACTTAGTTGTGTATGTGGGTGCTGGGGTTTGAACCCATATACTCACACATGCCAGGCAAGCACTGTATCCGCTGAGCCACCACTCCAGCCCCTTTCATGTTCTTTAATAGAATTTTATTTTTTCTTATGGAGTCCTTGTGTGATCTTATAAGTGGATTCCTAGGTTATCTTGTTCATTACGTTTTGGAGGTGGGGGCAGAGTAGGGATGAAATCTAGGGCTTTCCTCATACCAGGTAAGCATTCTACCACTGAACCTCATCCCCAGCCCCATTTTCTTGTTGTTATATTTTATAAATGACTATTGCTGGTGTGGGGGAACTCCTGATTTTGTTTTTTTTTATATTTCTCTTGTACCTGACAACTTACTGAATTATCTTACTAGATCTAATAACTTGTCAGTTTCTTTGGGTTTTGTAGATAGATATAAAGACAGTTTGCTACTTTTCAATCCTAAATCTATCAAACCATTTTCTTAATGAATTAGCCAGCACCTGCAGATACTGTTTTACACAATGTGGGGATAGAGTGAATGTGATCTAAGGAGTTGCTTCTTCTGAACTTTCCATTTTAGATTGTATATTTACTGTAAGTTCATATAATCCTTTGTACTGTCAATTGTCAATGTCTTTTATTCTGTCTAATAAAAACACTTAGTGCATTTTAATGGAAATAAGTGAAACATTTCTGAGGGTTCTAGTTTAAAGAAACTAGTTGTACCTCTTGGTGAGGAGATTGGATTTAATATTTATGTATAGTTAAGAAAGAGGTGGTCAAACTAGGGCAGAACACCATGTTTTGGTTGGTATGTAGCAAAGCAAAGGTCATGTCTAGAACAGAGTACAGGAAGTGAACTTAGTATAAAAGGTTAAATAAGTTCATTGTTTTAGTCATCTCTGTTTCCTTGTGACCAGAATCCCTAACAAGAACTAACTAAGAGGAGGGAAAATCTATTTGGGGTTCACGGTTGAGGTCTCAGTCCACAGACAGTTGATTCCATTGCTCTGGGCCCAAGTAGAAGCAGAACATTATTCCTGAAGGGCATTGGTGGAGGACAGCTGCACATCTTGTGACAGACAGGAAGTAGAGGAAGGAAGGGGGGGCACAGGAAAGATGCCTCCCTCAAGGGCACAGCTGAATAGACCCACCTCCTCCAGCCATGCCCCCACTTGCCTCCATTTTTTTTTTTTTTTTAAGAAAATGAAAAAGTTGTTTTATTGCTTTGCTAGCAAAGGAGAACAGGGGACTTCTGTCCCAGAGGCTGTTTTTCTGCCCATTCAGGGGGAACAAGAGTTTTTTAAAGAGATGATTCAAGGGCTATATTCCACGTGTTGTAATTCACTCTTCTGGTACCGGCGCCAGAGTCCTTAGTCAAAGACTTCAGTCCTGTGGTGGTAGGTGTGTGCTCAAGGATAGGTAACTGCCTAGGGTGACTACCCAATCTTTTTAAACTAGGACAGACTAACTAGGTTACAACTTTGAAGAGTTAATCATGTCACCTTTGAATTCTACATGAACATAAGGGTTTTGGTAGACAGCTCATCTACAAATGGTAACACTCTTGTATAATTTCTTAGTAATCAGTTACTGTTATTCTCTTTGCATTTGGGAGTCTAGAGAAGAATGAATGAATATGTGTTTTATAACTTCCTTATCTCTAAGAAGTCCAAAAATGTTCCCTTCTCTTGCTGTCTTTACTAAGACAACCTTCAATTTCCTTAGATAACCGAGGAGATGATGGATCAAGCAAATGAGAAGAAAGGGGCTGCCATTGAAGCCTTGAATGATGGTGAGTATTTTTTTTTCTACTGTGTTACATTTCTGTAATACTGTGAATTTTCTACTACAGTGACTGTTAAGTAGTGGAAATGTTGACTGGAACTTAATATTTATTATCGTACTGGTGAAGATCCATCCTTTCTTCCGTAATAGATGTTGGAATCACTCAGTGTTAGAGACTGTGCCTGGGAGCATGGACAGAGATCCATTAAATTAAAATTAAAAAAAAAATTAATGTGTCTTTAAGAATGTGCCATTATTCTGTTTGTTGGTGGGTCTAATATATCCCCAAATTGTTTGAATTGAGTGAGTTACCATAGAGGTTTGGTAGGGTTTGCTTTAAAAAGCCAGTTCGTGTATAATATAGACACAAGTCATTTATTATAAATGTATTTGTTATACTTTGTGGATCAGGGGTTTGAGTGCAGGACCTCACGATTGGTAGGGAAGTGCTCTACCACTGAACTCTTCCCCCTCCCCCAACACTAGTCTTAAAAATACTATCTTCTGAACATTTCTCAATTAATTTTATTTTAGGTCAACTACAGAAAGCCATTGACTTGTTCACAGATGCCATCAAGCTAAATCCACGCTTGGCCATTCTGTATGCCAAGAGAGCCAGGTGAGAACTCTATAAATAGAAAATCACTGCTTGGTGAACAATTTCTTCTTGTATGTAAGTAGAATTTCTCCTGTGGTATTCCCCCAAGTCTTAATTGCTTGAAATGAGTATTTTTTATACCACTCTTATTTTTTAGTGTCTTCATCAAATTACAGAAGCCAAATGCTGCCATTCGAGACTGTGACAGAGCTATTGAAATAAATCCTGATTCAGCTCAGCCTTACAAGTGGAGAGGGAAAGCACACAGGTAAATAGTGGAAGTGATTATTTTCAAAACTATTTAAATCTAAACTTGATGTTATAATATGGTTTGTTTTTAAAAATTTCATCTAAGGGCTTCAATTTCAAAGTAATAATGAGCTCATTATGAAGAATTTTGAGAGAATCAACTGTACTTAATCATCTGACCTTTGTTTCTCCGACACTTAGTTGTGCTGGGGTTTGAACCTGGGTCCTCATGCAACCTAGGCAAGCGCTCCCAGCAGTTGAGCCACCGCTCCAGTCCCGAGAAAACTACTCTTAACAAATTTTTTTTTGAAGAGTGAGTGACAGGGCTGGAGCGGTGGCCCAGTAGTTATGCCACTTGCCCAGCATGCGCAAGTACATGCGTTCAAACCCCAGCACCAAGTACACAACAACACAGGCCATGTGAAAGACTAAAAATTGATTCTCTCTTTCTCTCACTGTCCCTCACTTTAAAAAAAAAAAGAGAGAGAGAAAGGGATAGTGAGACAGAGTCAGTTTTACTTAGTTTTTCATGTGGCTTTTCGTTGCTCTGAGACTTTGTTGTGTACGTGGTGCTGGGGTTTGAATCCGAGTACTCTCACGTTGTCAAGTATATGCTAGGAATTTTTTCTCCAAATTAATTCCAGGAAAAGAGTGACCTTCCTTACTCTATTATTTTTGGGCTTTGCAACTTAATATTGCACAATCCATATATTATAGAAAGACTGAAACTAGTGTATTCACTTAGGTCCCCTGAAAAATCAGGAAAATAAAGAGGTTACTTTACTCCAATTTAGCAGTCATTCCTGGTGGCAAAATGTCATTTTACACAAATGGGTATATGTATATTGGAGATGAAATTTACATCTTGCATGCATTGGAAAGCTGTATAGATGGAGTTTGAGGTGGAAATTCTTTACAACTGTATTGTATTCCCAGCCCTTCTTATTTTTTATTTTGAAGCAGGATCTTGCTATGTTCTTAGGGCCTTGCCAAATTTCATTCTGGGCATGAACTTGTAGTTCTCTTACCTCAGCCTTTTGATTTGCTGGGATTACAGGCATGTACCATCACACCTGGCTCCAGTGATTTTTATGAAGACATGTCAAAGAGAAAAGTAAAAAGCTGAAATGAAACTGATGAGTTTAGAAAAGCTCATGTATTGCTGTTCATCCTTTTGAAATCCCACTAGTCTTCATGCATTCATTTGATTTGTGGTATAAGATAATAGGTGCTTATTTTGTACCTTGCGTTTTGCAGACTTGGAAATCAGCCATTTCTCAAAGAAATCATGGTTCATTTTAGTAGAATGTTTTTGGGCAATAGGCAGTGTTTGTTCCTTCTGGCATGTCATTAAGTGTTATGTCAGAACAGATCTGGAGGAAAAACATTTAAAATCATGTTTTTTTTAATGAAGAAATTTCAGGAAGTTGCAGTTATGCTGATATTGTCACTTAAATTTCAACATCTTTTTCTTTTGCCTTTTATTTTGTATTTTTCACAATTTTTCCCACCTGAAAATCTTTCTCCCAAATAATGTTGGGGAATGTAGTGAAACTCTGCCTCAAAAATAAGAACTGGGGATGTTGCTCAATGGTGTAGCACCCCTAGGTTAAGTCTCCAGTACCCAGAACAAACAAATCTGTGTTAAAAGGCACACCCAGAGAGAACTCTTTTCCATTGCTAACTCATACTGCCCTTTCTTACCCCCCCAACAACCTTTGGTTGTTTTTTGTTTTTTTTTTTTTTTAAGAAAGAGGGGACGGTGAGAAAGAGAGAAGCGATTTTTATTTAGTTTTTCACGTGACTTCCGTTCTTCGAAGACTTTGCTGTGTACGTGGTGCTGGGGTTTGAACTCGCGTACTTGCGCATGCCAGGCAAGGGCCATAACTGCCACCTAGCCACCTCTCCAACCCTGGTTTATCTTTTTTTTTTTTTTTTTTTTTTTTTTTTTAAGAAGGATAGTGAGAGAGAGAGAATCAATTTTTATTGAGTTTTTCCACATGGCTTTTGTTGTTCTGACATTTGGTTGTGTATGTGGGTGCTGGGGTTTGAACCTGTTTACTTGCACATGCTGTGCAAGCGAGCCACGCACATGCTGTGCAAGCGAGCCACCACTCCAGCCCCTGGTTTATCCTTTTTAAGGGCAGTTCATGGTTTGCTAGAAAGCAGCAAGCTAAGTATATATCATGTTAGTCTTTTTTTTTTTTTTAAGGGAGAGAGAGAAAGAAAGAATCAGATTTTATTTGATTTTTCATGTGGCTTTCCTTGCTCTGATACTTTGTTGTGTGAGCGGTGCTGGGGTTTGAACCCAGGTCCAGGTGTGGGAATTGCTGAGCCACTGCTCCAGCCCCATGTGAGTCCTTTTTGATACGTTGAAAGTTCTTATTCTGCATACTCTTTCACATGTCTTCTTACTTTGTTTTCTTTCTTTCTTTCCTTTTTTTAAAGAGAGAGGGACAGAGAGAGAATGAACTTTATTTAGTTTTTCATGTGGCTTTCATTGCTCTGACACTTTGTTTTATATGTGATGCTGGGGTTTGAACCCTTGTCCTTGTGCACAGGGCCTCCCTAACTTGCTGAGATTGGCCTTACACTTGAGGTCCTCCTGCCTCAGCCTCCCAAGTTGCTGGGATTATAGGCATGTGCCACTGTGCCCAGCTTTTATTTAGTTTTTAAACATTTTTTTAAATAGAGAATCTTTAAAATTTTATAATAACCAACATTTTAAATTACCGTATTAAATTGGTTGATGAAAGTTTATTGTTATAATAATGAAGCCTCTTCTATCTTATAAGGAAGAAAGATAAAATGCTACATAGGGGTTATATGTATGAAAGGCTATAAAAGGCTCTTTATAATGAGTTTAAATCTATTTCAGACTTCTGGGCCACTGGGAGGAAGCAGCCCATGATCTTGCCCTTGCCTGTAAACTGGATTATGATGATGATGCTAGTGCAATGCTGAAAGAAGTTCAACCACGGGTATGTTGTTAAAATACAGAATGGGAAAGTTATTACTGTAAGATTTTATGGCTCTAGTACTTAGGCCCTGGCAACCATAATTTACCTGAAAAGTAGATGCAAAGAAATATTTGAAAGTTATCTATAATCATTGAAGTGTGTTTGACTGTGGAAATCTCATTCGATTTTCATGCTTTTTGTTTCTCATGATATATTAAAATAAGCTCTGTTAATATGTTTGTAAGTGGAATGGAATTGAAATCATAAAGTCAGAAATAGAAAAAAAAAGCCAATTTATGATGAGGAAAGAAATAGAAAATCTACAAATGTGACCTTGGATCATGTGTGGTCTGTCCATACATATCATAGGTGTATACAGCCAGTTCAACAGAGCTTGAGCCCTTCTCGATGTTAAGAATTTTCAACTTTTATAAAATGAGAAGAACATTGAGTCTAAAATTTAGAACATTCTAGTTGTTTATCCTGTTTAAAATTGTTAGTTAAGGGGCTGGAGGGGTGGCTCGGCTGTTGCAGTACTTGCCTGGCGTGCACAAGTACACAGGTTCAAACCCCAGCATCACGTACTCAACAAAGTGTCAGAGCAATAAAAGTGACATGAAAAACTAAATTAAAAAATTGCTTCTGTCTTTTTCTCCTTCTCTCTCACTGTCCCTCTTTCTTTAAATAAATAAATAAAATGAAATTGTTAGTTAAAATCATTTTAGTACATTTTACTTGGTAAATCTATCAGCTTTGTAGGAAAGTATACTTCTGAGAATTTACTCTCAAAGATTTTAAATGTAATGCAGGTTTTATTCAATTTAAATTATCTATGACCAAACTTGACTTGATTTTCTTTTTTCTTATGACGGGACTGAACAGTTTTTGTGCATGATATTGTAGAACACAAGGTTCTTAGGGGGTTATGGCTCAGTGACAGAGCACTTGCCTAGTATGCCTAAAAACCTGTGTTCAGTTACCAACAACTGCCATAAAAACTTCTAGCCTTAGAATATGTATTTGCTTTCTTAATTCTCAAAGCACTTTGATAAGACAGGATTAAGTTTTTTTTTCCTTTTTCTTCTTGGTTGTGTTTGGGATCAAATCTGGGGGCTAAAAATGTGTTCTACTGCTGAGTTATGTCTCAGACCCCAACACTAAATATTTCTGGGCCCCTCCCTGATTTTATAATTTAAGTATAGATCGTCAATTCCTGGTTTGAGAGTTTCCAGTGTCTCCTTTCCCATAACACATATCATTAATAATATTTTCCCTACTGAACTCAGATGTAATTTCTGAATCCTTAACACCATGCACCTGGTGGAAACTAGAACTTTACTGCAGTTTGAAACCTGTTATCCTTGCACTTAGTCAATTAATTGAGATTATAAAATTTTTCTCTAACCATACTTCCCAGACTCTCCTCACTGCCTCGTGTCTTTTGCAGTTGAGGTTGGTCTTGTTAAAACCTGAGTAGTAGATCTTTCTATAAGGTAAGTAAATATGTAATTTTTCTGATCTACCTGTTGAATTAATCAACTCTCCACAAATTAAAGTAACTTTTAACAAAATTGTATTGCCCTTAGTGAATGTTAAGGACAGACTTACTTTATCCATGGCTCTTTATTTCTAGGCCCAGAAAATCGCTGAACATCGGAGAAAGTATGAGCGAAAACGTGAAGAGCGAGAGATCAAGGAAAGAATAGAAAGGGTTAAGAAGGCTCGAGAAGAGCATGAGAGAGCCCAGAGGGTAAAGTTTCTGTAGCTAAGTTGAGTGGAAAATACAGTAGATTAAAGCTTTTAAGATACCATTCTAACTCCTAACCATTTTATCTGATGCTGGCTGTAGTTCTATAGGATGATGAGACTACTTGGAAAGTAGTATCCTTTCATTTGTGGGGATATTTTTAATCTTTAAAATTTTTAAGTTAGGGAGCAGTGGCTCAGTAGTTGGAGCCCTTGTCTAGCAAGTGCAAAAGGTACATAAAACTACACAGTGTGATTATATAACATCACATCCTAATTTTTGTCATTTAATTAATTAATGCTTAACATTTGAGTCTCTTAGTTTATAAATCTTTAATTTTCACAGTCATATCTGAGTTTTAAAAATCGTTGAGAATTGTAATTTTCATAAGCAATTGTTTTTCTGGGTTTATTTTTCAGAGAAGTAAATGCATCCTGCTTGAAATCATTACAAAAGAAATGATTAGCTTGTGTTGCATGGGCAAGGCCCTGGGTTCAGTTATCTAGTTCTGCAAAATAATAATAAGGATGATGATGCTCAATGAGAATTGAACTGGAATTTTTTTTCAAAGGTGGATGGAGCATATCCTTTATTCCAATATTCCGTTGAAATTTGTCATTTAAGTCCTCTTAATGGCATATTTTAAATTTTTTCATGAAATTTACATGGATTAATAATGTTAGGGGTAATATGTACTTTTCTTTCCTTTCCTGTTACATAGTTTATTTCTTTTTTTGTATTTAAAAGGAGGAAGAAGCCAGACGACAAGCAGGAGGAGCTCAGTATGGCTCTTTCCCAGGTATATTTGGAGAAAAATTAGAAGTGCTAATAGTGAGAATAATTAAAATATGTTCTAATTTGGAGGCCTCAGTGAATGAGATTGACTTGTGTTAAATATGTTTAATACTGTTAGTCTGTAGAACAGTGAAGAATGTTAACCTCTAGAAAGTCTCGTTCTCTTTAATTTTTGTTAGAAATAGTGTATTTCTATTTCTCCCTTACAAGTTGAGTAGTATTCTTTTTAAAAAGTGGCTAGCATATATTTACTTTGAGCATTATACATTATTATGATGTAATCTAATATTTCTAAATTGCCGTTATGGAATTTTGTTTTGTTATACAGTGTTATTATGAGGATTCTAGTGAAAACACTGTGGAATTACTAGACACAAAAATATTTGAGCTGGTCACAATGGTACACACTTGTAATCCCAGCTCCTGGGGACGCTTAGGCAGATCACAAGTTTGAGACCAGCCTGTGTAACTTACCAACACCCTGTGTCAAAATAACAGGGGTTAGGGTTTGCATAGTGCCTAGCATGTACAAGGAGTTTAGTCAGTCCTAGGTAAATATTTGAGGCCAGCCTAAAAATAAGACATTCTTTTTCTTGCAAATTCTGTATTATCAGAAGCAAGACAAAGTTTTGAATGATACCAAAATTCAGATTAAAGAGTGAGACATCATACTCACAAAAACATGATCAAATACTTTCTGAATGATGCAGTATGGAATTTATTTAAAGACCATGTGGAGGCTTAAATGCTTTTTTCTTTTAAAGCTGTATTACGGTAACTAGCTTTGTAGGAAAACTTTATAAAGTCTTTTTATACTAATAAGCCTTTGGTTAGAACTTAGTTATTTGTTCAGGGCTAGAAAATAAAACCTTTATTCTGAAAGGTTGTGTGCTCAGCAAATTAAAAAAAAATCAGTTATAGCTCATAACTCTGCTTAAAATACAAACATGGTCATGTACTGCAAAAAAAGGAATGAGATGTCTCACATCTCACAGTTTCATAGTTCAGACGGACTGTTAGATGTTTCTTTAAAGTAAGATTCATTTTGTTTACTGATGTTTTGTGGATTTTCTTTCTTCTTTTTTTTTTTTTTTTGTGCTAGAAGTTTATTGAGCCACATCTTCAATCTTTGTATTTTTTTGAGACAGAATCTCAACAATTTATGTTGGCCTCAAATTTGGTGATCCTCCAGCATCAGTCTCTGTAGTTGCTAGGATTATAGATCTGTGCCACCACACACAACTACCACCTCTGTTTTAAGAGAACATTGAAAACTGGCAATTTATCTTGGTTTTTATGTGTATACTTTTGCGTGTTGTTTTTATTTGGAAGTGTATAAGACTTGTCGTTGGTGCCTATACAGTTATTTGCTTTATTCTTCTAGGTGGCTTTCCTGGGGGAATGCCTGGTAATTTTCCTGGAGGAATGCCTGGAATGGGAGGGGCCATGCCTGGAATGGCAGGAATGCCTGGACTCAATGAAATTCTTAGTGATCCAGAGGTTCTTGCAGCCATGCAGGTAAAACACAGAAAAATATTGAGATATTTCTTTATCATTCTGTGTAGTCACTCTTAGCCATTTATCTTGGTTATCAAATAGCTAATTTGGGGACTGGAACAGTGGCTCAGCATTTGAAGTGCTTGCCTGGCATGTTCAAGGATCCGGTTTGAAACTCAGCACCACGTACACAACTAAGCATTGGAGAAACAAGGGCCAGATGAAAAAGTTAATTCTCTTTTTCCCCACTTTCTCTCCCTCACTTTCTCACTTTCCCTACTTCTCTTTTTTTTAAAAGAAAGAGGGGACAGAGAGAAAGAGAGAAGCTATTTTTATTTAGTTTTTCACTTGACTTTCATTCGTCAGACACTTCGTTGTGTACGTGGTGCTGGGGTTTGAACTCACGCTTGCCAGTCAAGTGCTCTAACCGCTAAGCAACTGCTCCAGCCCCTCCCTGCTTCTCTTAAAAAAAAAAAGCTTATTTTGCTGTTGGGGCTTTTTTTCTTCAGGTTGATTAGGTGTAGGAAATAATAGTAGTTACCAATTACAGCATATTTTTTTTGTGTGTGTTTTTGGTTTTTTTTGTTTTTGTTTTTGTTGTTGTTTTGTTTTTGTTTTTAAAGAAAGTGGGAGACATTAAGAGACAACTTTAGTTTTTCATCTGCTCTTCGTTTCTCTGACACTTAGTTGTAGGTGGTAATGGGGTTTGAACCTGGGTCTGCAGCATGCCTGGCACACGTTCCAACACTGAGCCACCGCTCCAGCCCCTATCTTTTTTTTTTTTAATCAGAGTTTTGTGTGCTTAATTATTCAGTTCAAGCAACACAGTTGAGCTTGTGCACAGTAATAGTATACTTGAGGGAGTTGTCTAATCCATAGCGAATTTTTCCATGATAGAAAAAGTAAAGAGATGGGCTTTAGGGTTGTTGAACATTTCTTTAATACTAAAAATGCCAAACCCTTTCTTTGCAGGATCCAGAAGTTATGGTTGCCTTCCAGGATGTGGCCCAGAACCCAGCAAATATGTCAAAATATCAAAGCAACCCAAAGGTTATGAATCTCATCAGTAAATTGTCAGCCAAATTTGGAGGTCAAGCATAATTTCCATCTGACAAAACCCTTGCTGAAGGAAAAGCAACCTAGATCACTTATTGGATGTTGCAATAATAACAAACCAGTGTACCTCTGACCTCATCAGGAGAGCTGGGGTGCTTTGAAGATAATCCCTATCCCTGTGCAGCAAATGCAGTTGAAGCATTTTACAGTGGTTTGCCATTAGGATATTCATTCAGATAATGTTTTCCTACTAGGAATTACAAACTTTCAACACTTTTTAAACCTTAAAAATATTTAAAACACAAGGGGGTGTTATTTCCTACATTTTTTCTTTACTAATCATTTTTGATTTTTCCTTTGATATTGGGCAAGGCAGATACTACCGTATGGAAAATATATTGCTCTAGTATGAGTGAAATAAAGACTTACTGATGAGAAACAAATTTCATTTACATAGATAAAGTTTGAGTTGGACACATGGTTACTTAGACATTTGATTTGAAATGCCTTTCTTCCCCCCGCCCCCTTATTTCAGTAGTAGTATTGGGACCACCAGTATTCCACTATAATCTGGATAGGGACTGGAAGTACTGGGTAGGGCAGCAGCTTTGTATTTTATATGATATGCACCCTTGGGTAGGTTGCTTTTAAATCTTACACTGTGTTGAAGTGGTGATTTCTTTCTTTCTGCTGCAGTGGAGTTGGATTACTTAGCTCAGTTGTTTTTCAGTATATCAAATAAATGATTTCCCTATGATTCCACATGGGG
>PVKS010014800.1:0-47526 GCA_004027875.1 Aplodontia rufa
TAATAGTTTGTAAATATTACTAAATATCTTCTCTTATAATCTTCATTTTTTATGTTTCTAAGTATTGGTACTTCCAAAGATATTAAAATTATTCTGACTTTTGGTAACTTTTAAGGAATGAAAATCTTGGTAACCAGTTTTGTATGTAGTACAATTGAACAATTTGTGGGACCTCAGTGTTCTTACACACACATGCGTGTGCGCACGTGTGTGTGTATAAATATATACATTATATATATATTTTATTAAAAAAAAAAAGAGAAAAAGAGCTTTCCCTGTGAAATTGCCTTTCACCCACTCGTCAAAAGAATGAATGGCAAAAAAAAAGACTGACCACCCCTCGGCATTTAAAATAACCCTCAGACAGATGCAGTGAGGGAATTCAGAGAGTGGGAACAATTCTTAAGAGTAAGTGAGCAGCTGTGGTACATGGAGAACTGTTGAAATCATTCACTCCAGCCCGGGAGACTGACACCTGCTCAGCTAAACGCAATGACAAGCACAGGGGGTCAGCTCTCAGCCACTGCTGAATATTTTGCCGCAAACATAGGAGTAATTTCTGTTTTCTACCCAAGTGGGGACCATTTCCATGAGTTTGTACCACTAAATGACAATTTTTCATTAGAGAATTATTTTTGTGGCATTAAATTTTTTATTGGGGTTTTCTCCTCAATTACATAAGAAATAACTTTTAATTTTATTTAGGCATTTTAGTGATGCTTTACGTTATTGTATTATGAAAGTAATTACTTTTAGTTTAGAATCATCCTCCCAGAGATGACCACGGCCAACATACTGGCATGTATGTGTTTCCAGTCCGTCTCCTGTGAGGAAGCATGTGTTAGAATCAGGATCAGAGATATCTACTTCCTGCACCCAGTTCCTTTTGAATAAGAGGCAAATATTTTTTTTTCCCATTATTTCGGTTCTCTGTTCATGTTCTTGTTTCCTTTGCTGTGAGGAAACTTCAATTTTGATACCATCCCATTTATTGATTTATACTTTTACTTCTTGTGCTTTGGGGGTCTTGTTTAGGAAGTCAGTTCCTGAGCCAACATATTGGAGTGTTGGGCCTACATTTTCTGCAGAGTTTCTGGCCTAATTCCTAGGTCTTTGATCCACTTTGAGCAAGTTTTGTGCAGGGTAAGAAGTAGGAATTGAGTTTCATTCTACTTCATATGGATTTCTAGTTTTCCTAGCACCATTTGTTGGAGAGGCTGTCTTTTCTCCAACTTATGTTTTTGGCTCCTTTGTTGAGTATGAGGTCTCTAATTGTGTGGGTTATGTCAGTATCTTCTATTCTGTTCCATTGGTCTTCATGTCTGTTTTGTTGCCAGTACCATGCTGCTTTCATTACTATAGCTCTGTAGTATAATTTGAAGTCTGGTATTGTGATGCCTCCTGCTCTGCTTTTCTTGCTTCGGATTGCTTTAATTATTCTAGGTCTCTTATTTTTCCAAATGAATTTCATGACTGTTTTTGCTAATTCTGTGAAGAAGATCATTGGAATTTTGATATAGCCCTGACATTTTTAGAGCAATTTTTGAGGGCAAGCGATTTTAACAAGCTACGTGATAGAAATACTAGGACCTCCATGGGGTACACTGCTTACTATTTCTCCAGAAATAAGCCTGGCATTTTAGAGAAAGAGCTGCGCAAGCTGAAACTGATTGCAGAATTGCTTGGGACTACAGAGGGGATTTTAGAGAGGTGTGAGACACAGAGGCAAGATGGAACAACTGTGAGGAGAAGAACCTTGGAGGGGAAGACAGAGAATATTGTCATGTGTCTGTCATGCAAGATACTCTTGAAAATACGTAGTGACAAAGGACTGAGTGTGGCCTGCACCTTGGTGGAGGGTGAAAACAAAGACTGCCTATGGGTAATAGGCCGTCATGCCTGGTTACTCATCCTCCATTCTGCAAGCATTTAAGTGTTTCTGGATGCTCAAAACACTAGTGCCAAGCCAGAAATCCTCCACCTAAACCACCTGAGCTATGAAAGTGAGCATGCCCTGCTGCTCTTTCCATACTGAACCACTGGGCCTACTGGAGCTCCAAGTGCCTGATCACATGCACCTACTGGGGTTTAAAGAAAAGGTGAGGATTATGTATTACAAAGAACATTCCAGAAACCCAGATGTGGGTCAGCCTCTCTGCTCAAATCCTTTGATTTTGACTTACAAATAAATTGACAATTGACAGAACCAAGAGTACCAGCAAAGCAGCCAACTTTCTGCCTAGATTATAACGCTCTTGTAATATTAAAATTAAATTCTGCCTAAAGCTGAGTTGAGAAGCATGATAAGGCAACAATAGGTTGTCTGCCAGCCAAGGATGAAAAATCACTATGGATAAACTACCAAGAAAGTGTTTACCCGGATAAGGAAAAGTTGATTAATCTTTTGTGTAGTGACTTTCCAATCTCCCCACTACTCCCATTTCATAGTTTCAGAGAAGGGTGTTTGAAAGACACACCATCAATTATATGTTATACAAATGAGAGGTGGTATTATTATTATAAAGCAGTGAGTCAGTAATGATTTAATTGGATATTCCTGGCCGATGTCATGATGGCCAAATGTGCAGACACCTGAATAAGCCCATTCTACTTCCATTGGCCCAGGAAGCCTAGCAATCAGTTGGGAGTTAAGCCTACTCTTCATAGTTATGCACTAGTGTCATGGTGCACTTAGTAAGAAATATACTGAGAGGTTCTTTTATAATTGACAGTAGCACTTGCCTTTTAAGATACTAAGCAAACTATGCCATATTTTTCGAAGTGCAGCGGTCTAACTTTGTGATACAGAAATGCACCACTATTTAAAGCTCAATTTTCCAGCAACTTTAACTCTCTGGAATATATATGTGATCCAGGAAGTAAGTCAAGTAGGCTTTTGGGCAAAATAGATGGAACAAAATCCATTTTCTTTCAGGACTGGTGGGAAACTCCTTCAACCCTCACTAAAACCTTCATTATTCTCATTTTCAAACGTTTAAGTTTTCTAAAATTAGTGTATCAGGTTTCTAAATTCATACACCATAAACAGTAAAATGTACAGAGGTGCTGAATTTCCTAGAAGAGAGCTGACTAACAAAAGTGAGACTTAGCTCTCAAATGGAATGTAAGGAAAAAGAAGGCAGAGGAATATAAAGACAGAGAAAAGGAAGGAGTGGGAAGGAGGCTAGAAGAAGAAGATTCATGAGCTGAAAATACACAAGTCCTAGGCATTTGATTTAGCAGAGAGACCTTGATCTACAGGAGTTTGGTCTGTATTCATTCTCTGAAGGGTCACCTGTATCCACCAGGTCACACCATAAGCAATATGTTCATAAATTATCTCAATATCCATGGTAAGTTTCAATTAAGAAGGCAAGGAAGTGAATACTTTCAATATTTAAACACAGGTTATGCCCCAAAATTGTGTTTTCATTGAAAAATGCACAAAATTAAAATAAAGAATGGACTAAGGATTATTATTTCCTTGCCATTTGGACATTGTACAATTGAGGTTTTGCCTGTTTTTTTGTTTTGTTTTGTTTTTCTTGTTGTTGTTATTTGTTTTTTAAAAGAGAAGGACAGTGAGGGGGCAGAGACAGAATAAATTTTTATTGAGTTTTTCACATGGCTTTCATTGCTCTGACTCTTAGTTGTGTACGTGGTGCTGGGGTTTGAACCCATGTACTTGTGCATGCCAAGCAAGCGCTATAACTGCTGAACCACTGCTCCAGTCCCGGTTTTGCCTGTTCTTAAGAATCCTCGCATTTCCTTGATTTCTGGTGTTGAAATTTGAATTAATTTCAGCTTCAACCACCTACGTCACCCCAGTGGGCTTTATTATCCACCTGTGCTTAAGTTTGAATTAATCCACTTGAAAAAGTTATTGAAGGAATAAAAAAGTCTCAGAACGTATCCTTCCATAATGTAGAGAGCTCAAGGATTAATGAGAAGAATTGCGCAGCTCAAGGGTTCTAACTGAAGTGGTAGAGGAAAGCAGGAATTAGAGAGGAAAAAATGCACTTTCAGTATGTTCATGAATGAGAATGGTATATTCAATACAACCTTATAAAAATAATCACTCACTCCCCAGGCTTTGCTGAACCCCTGTAAACATGTACAAGGTGACAGTGTATGGGTGCTGGATATGTGCATGGCGATTCTGAGATTACTCTGGGATTTTGATGATAGTGTTCAAGATAGGATAGGGCAGTAGGTCAAGCATAAGAGGTTTTCATTTACCCACAGCTCTTCTGCTTGGTAAAATATAGTAGTTACCATTGAAACTAGGTTGCACAGATTATCTCTGGATTGTCATTGAAGTGGCCATTCTAAGCAAGACTAGCTGCTTGTAATACCCAGCCTCTGATTTCAGAGCTTAACAGCCAAAGGTTTATTTCTCACCCATGGCAAAATCCAATGGGGGTCAGAGTGGGACCCCAGGGCCTCCCATTTCTTGACTGTACTGAGCTCTTAAGACCTTAAAATCCTCAACTATTTCTCGCTCTGACCAGTGATGAGAAAGAGAGAGAGAATGAATATGTGAAAGTTTAAAACCATGACTAGACTAGAAATATACCACTCGTCCCTTTTTCAGAGGCCACAGCTCAATCAGCTGACACCATCCAACTACAGGAGTGACAAGGAAGGGAACTTAAACTGTGTGAACAGAAAGGAAAGGAGAACAAAACTCTGGTTTTGTTCTAGAAGCCTGTTGCTACCCCTGTGAAGATACTCCCAGGGTTCTAACTGAAGTGGTAGGGAAAATAAGGAAGTGGAGGGGAACAGATGCCTTTAACCCATTCTTGAGAATTCTGCATTGAACTTGTCACCTTTCTCCAGTGTGCATACATCCCATCCTCAGTGCTCCAAAGATTCTGCCATCAGGTGCGTGGCCAAGGCCCTCTGTGCTAAGACACCACTTTGTCAACTGGTTTCACCCTCACAACGAGGCTGAGGCAGAGGTACTTCCACCATTCCAATATTACAGATGAGGACACTGATGTCCAGAGGGGCTGCATGCACTGTCCAAGGTCATATACCTAGTGAATGTCATGTGAAATGAGAGGAACTTGGTCTCAATTTCCCCCAATATGAAAGTGAGATGTCAGATCATGGTATCTTTCAAGCATTTTGGTTCCTTTCAATTCCAAAATTTCAGGATTCTGTAACTCCTGACATTCATTTCTCCTTAAGACAATTAATAGGCAGGTAGAGAGGCAGTGCCAGTAACTAATAATTTATCTATTCATGTTAATTCTAAATTTTCCCTCTCACATCCCAAGTGTAAGTTTCTAGCAATTAAAATATACTCAACAGATAAGATTGTTACTAATAAGTGATTCATTTTTATAGCAAAGCAGTTTTGTGCTTAACTGAACAGCACACACATCCCACAGAGATCCCTCTGTAAAAAAATAATCTTGTTTGAAAAGTCCTGAAAAACATATGTCCTCCTCCTACCACTCTTGCCCCATATTAGTCAGTTTTGTCGTAGTAACAAACAGTGAGCAATCAGTGGTTTACAACAACATTCACTGTTTATTCACTTTACATAAAGACACTGGGTCAGTTGCAGGTTGGCTGTGGCGTGCTGAGGATTGGCTGACCTCTACTCTGTTATCTGGCTCTCCCTGTCTTTGGTCTTCTCATTTTGGAACCCAGACTGAGAATATAGCCACTGTCTGCAACATTCCAAGGGCATTTGGAGACTAAGAACAAGAAGGTCTGAATCAAACTCTGCAGTTAAATTTAAGACTTCTGTTTGGATGTAGCAAAAACAATCATAACCATTCACATCCTGTTGTCCAAAGCTTTTCCCATGGCCAAGTCCAATGGGAATTGAGATCCCTTTCAACAGGATACATGAGTATGTCCTGTGACAACATATGGGAAAGTATAAGCCTATGACCGAGAGAGAGAAAATAATCCCTTTGATTCACACCTTCACTGCCTCCATGGAAGTTGTAAATACCACTTTTCCCACAGAAAGGTGGCTACTCCCTCCTCCACAGTATCTTCCTTCCCAGCTCCTTCCAGCTCAAACTGGGGCTCTCAAACTTCAGGCTGAATGAAATCACCTAAGTACCCCTGCTAAGCCACACGCTCCAAAGATTTTG
Organism: Aplodontia rufa; assembly: GCA_004027875.1. Lineage (NCBI taxonomy): Eukaryota > Metazoa > Chordata > Mammalia > Rodentia > Aplodontiidae > Aplodontia > Aplodontia rufa. The sequence continues at coordinate 6,117 of PVKS010014800.1, forward strand.
ACCCATTATGCCTACAATGGTCCGTGGTGCCCAGAACAGTCTCTAGGAACAATGACCCAGGAACATTTACTGCTCTAGAAGGGCCACCTGTGCATTCCCATCATCCTATAAGGAAAGGTGCCTCCATCAGTCCTTTGTAGCCCCCTGAGGTAGAAAGTGTGTGGTTAACAGAGACCTCAAAGATCATCTGCTGAGTTCCTCTCCCTCCATGTACCGCTCACTAGCTGTGTGACCTTGGACAACTCATGGAGCTCTTTGGCCTCAGAATCCTGCTTTGTGAGGTGAGAGTAATGATAGTACCCACACCTCCAGATTGTCATGAGGAGTACACAAGTTATCAAGAAGCATCGCTTGGCAAGCAGTGCATCCTGTGCAAGGGGTTGCTGATTTTATCACCACACTTCTGAGGACACTGGAGGCTTTTTAGATAAATTTCTTAAGGTAAGGTGTTGGCTTGAACCACTTACTCCCTTGAGCTTCAGGTTCCTCATCTTTGAAATGGGAGCATTTATAATAATAATAACAACAACAACAGCTACCTGGGTCTCTGTTCAGAATTATTTTAAGAACAGAATGAGATAATGATGTGAAAGTGATTTATAAATTGTAAACTATAACATAGATAAAACTTTTGTCATTTTCTCTTTGATATTATTAATTTTAGGCAGGACCCAGAGTAAAAGATCAGATTCACATTTCATTTGAGCCACCTGCTGTATGCAATGGTGGTCAGATCTGGTCACCTCTCTGAGCCTCAGTTTCTTCTCCTGGGGCCTCCTAGTGCAGGCATCACATGGGTTAGGTGGCACCATGCCAGTCAGTGGTCCTGAGCCCTGGCTACCCACTGGAATCATCTAGACATGTTTTTAAATCGCCATGTGCCAGTGGGCCTAACTCTACAGATAACCAACAGTATCCATAGAAAAGAGGGTTCAGAAGCTCTGTGGATAACAAAATCTATGGATGTTCAAGTCCATTATGTAAAATGGTATAGTAGTTGTATATAACCGTTGCACTTACTCCCATGTACGGTTTAAATCATCTCCAGCTTATTTATAATAATTCAGTGCGAATATGGCATATAGTCACTATACTATTTTGGGAAATAGCAAGTCTTTACATGTTTAGTACATGTAAATTTTTTTCCTAAATATTTCAATCCAGGGTTTATAGTTCCACAGATGTGAAACCTGTGTACACAGAGGGCCAACTGTCACCAGGATCTCCAGGGATAAGGCAGAGGAATAGGGATTTTAAAGAAGTCCCCTGGCTCATAATGTGAATCCCAGATTGAAAATCACTGATGTCTGTGGAACAGCTTGGTAAACTACAAAACATAATGTACAATTTCTGGGTGATTTTTAATTGTAACTAATTGACCGATGATCTCATGGGGGACTGGTTCCTCTGGAAATAAGGCCAAGGTGGATTTTCCACCATCTGTCCAGAGTGTGTACTGGCCAGGGAGAATTGAAACTCACCCAGTTCTTATTCTTGCAACTGATCCAAAAAGGCTGAGCAAAAAACAAACCACCCTCAGACTAAAAAAAAAAGAAAGAAAGAAAATGCTGCTGGGATGCTGTGGTGAGGGAGTGGAGCTGGTGTAATTAGAAGCAATGCCTGCAGCCATGGGTAAGCATTCGGAATTTGTTTTACTAAAGTGACTCCAGTACAAAGGAGCACACATCGCAGTGCGGTTACCCCAATTAGGTTAGAAGCCGGGAGATCTTTCTGTGGACGTCTCCCCAGCACCAACCCTGAGTCAATGCTCTCTGCTAACCATCTGCTTCCTACAGAATGCGGCCATCACCATGCACAGCGCAGACCTTATCTTCTGTGCACCTTCACAGAGCACAGAGTTCCCTTTCAGGAACCACTGGGGTTTATGGGAGAGGAAGGACTGAGTGTTTAGAATCAGAGGTGGGCATTTTAAAGCAGTCTCCATGCTATTTCTAAGAGCTTTCACACAGTCATGAAGCTCTGATTAAGCCAGATTCTAACATGATAAACATTTTACCTAGATATAATTACCTTGTGGAAAGTTCCAGGAGCCTCCCACCAAGAGGCTCAAAGTAGGGAATAGCATAGAATCTTATTCATGAAGCAACAAAATATAAACTTCATAATCATGTCATAAAAAATAAAAATTATGAATGACCTCCTGAACAAGAGTCCTGTGAACATTCACTAATGTGTAAGCGTACCTCCTGGGATACGGGCAGATTTATTGCTGTGGGCACATGTTTGCACAAAGCTAATTACTGGTGAACAGGAAGACCTAGAAGTTTCATATGACTTCTTCAGACTAAAATTTTCTGGGCACCATATCCCAAATTTTCAGTGTTTCTATGAAAGTGCAGCTACCGTGTTCTAAAACCTCTATAGATTCTACATCAACTACACACTACACTGGCTTCAAGTCTAGCATTTCTCATACTCAGGTAGGACATGTCCTGTCCCAAATCTAGGAGTCCTCTTCACTTTTGTGGCTTCTTGGATTCTCTTATTCATTCCACAGTCATTGACCGCTGACTTTGCACAGACCTTGTGTAACAGTCTTAAGCTTTAGCCTGGTGTGAAATGGCTTATCCCTCCTGTTCCTCTCCCCACCCTGAGCAGATTATATCCTTTGTTTTCCAAATTAAATTTTAGTATTCTGTATTGGAAAGAAGGCAGATTTCTAGAAATCAAAAAACACTTGTAGGGGCTGGAGTGGTGGCACAGGGGCTATAGTGATTGCCTGACATGTGTGAGGACACAGGTTCAAACCCCGACATCACAAACACAACAAAATGTTGGAGCAAAGAAAACTACATTGAAAAGCTAAATAAAATTGATTCTCTCTTTCACTGTCCCTCTCCCTCTTAACCAAAAACAACAACAACAAAAAAATAAACACAACACTTTTAGGGTTCTTACACTGTGGAAACCCTGGCAAAGAATCCCAGTGGGCAGAGGATCCCAAAGGAAACACCTAGCACAATGTCTCTTAGAACAATGGATGGATGTATTCTAAATGCATTCTCAGACTGTTTGGCATTTTAGGACAAGATATGAAGTAGAAATTTAATCAAGGTGAATTATCAGAAAGTAGGACAGGCAGCATACTCACCTTGCAGAGTGCACCATTGCAGGTGAGAGTTATGGGGTGTGCAGCCCTTGTTCCCCATTCAAGGCTGGATCAGTCTTAGCAAAAGCCAATGTGCCAAAAAAAATAAAGTAAAATAACTCATACATCAACCCACATCACCCACATTGAAATGAATAAATACATTATGATATTTCATTTGGTGAAATATGAATGAAGATGATGAATGAGATGAAATGAAAATGAATTATGTAAAGCTACATTAGCAACAAGAATGAATCATACAGTAATGTGGGATGAACGAAGCCAGACGCACATACAAGAACTCTCTTAAGTGCACGTGTATGATTCTAGTTATATAAAATTCAGAAGTAGGTGAATTTCGTCTGTAGTGTTAGAAGTCAGGAGAGGGGCTCCTACTGGGGTAGTGTGGGTATAGAGACCAGGAGGAGGCACAGTGGATTTCTGGGGCACTATTAGTGTTCTGTTCCTTAACCTGGGTGACACAATGGGAATATTCTCTTGGTGATAGATCATTGCAGAATACTTAACAATTTGCATATGTAAACCATATGTCTTTAAAGAAAGACTTAGATGAGGCCCTACTTGTACATCTGAGAATTGGGCTTGCAAGAGCTAAAAAGGTCCTCAGAATCCCTGCCTAGCATGGTAGGTCCAGTAAGGAAACTGAATGGAACAGCGGGGTAACAAAGGCATTTAAGGTGGTGAGAGTGGAGTCTACACTCAGTATGAGCTCACCTAAAGCCAGATCTTAAGAACAAGTCCCACAAAATGGGAGAACTGAGATTTCTGGCACTCAGGACTGACTTGCTGAGGAGCTGGGTAGGCCAGAACATGTAGCTAAAATCTATCCAGAAAGAATTCAGGGTTGACAGTGGGGATTGGTGTGTTGGGGTCTCTCTCACATCTGTCATTTTTAACTCTCAGGAAGCCACTTGGCCTCCTCTGCTATTTCATGCCCTCTCCAATGGGAGGAATCAGCCCAGGCTGTGGTATCATGACCCTGATTTTCAATCCAGGGAGAGTGGTTCTAGTTTCTCAAAAGGGCAAGTTGCCAGGCCATAGATTGCTAGACCTCTTTCCCAACTGTTGGCCTCTGTGGAAGAGACTTGGCTCAATGAAGAAGGTAATGAATGGAGGCTTTTGGAAAAAGCAGGTCCAAACAGGAGCACTGTAGACATAGATCAACCTAAGGGAAAAGGGGGTTTTCTTGGAGTCCATACCATAGCAGGACACAGCATGGTGGGAAGACACGTTCGATAACATGATAAGAGGGAGCATGAAGAAGGGAGATCCTTGAGAACTCAGAAGTAAGTCAAGTCAGCTAGTCACAGGCAAGGTGTGGGAACTGCAGACTTGCTACAAACCTGCTCCTCAGATCCAAGTGTTGCATTTTTAAACCACAGACACATGCACAGAGTGAGAAAGGAATGAAGCCTAAATTGATTGTCCCAGAATGCAAGGCTAACTTCTTGCCAACTGGACTCCAAATATTTTGAGCCATTAGCTGCTACGACATCCTGAAAAGCAGGCTGTGGACCCTCATTGGATGTTCCAGCTCCAGTTGAGTTAGTAAGTAAGAAGGGCTATTCCTACCCTTGGTCAAGATCCTCCTTGCCACGAAGAATTGACTCAGAGAACTAAAAACCAAATCTGTCCCTAGCCTAGTGTCTGCCAGCCTTAAACTCTGGTCATCAAGATGGTTAGGGGTGTGTTTAACGCTGGAACTCACCCAATACGTAATAGGAGTTAACATTTATCATGGGTCCTGCAGAGGTGAGCAGTTGTCATTATCTTCCTCTCTGAAGGTTCACTTACCCTACTGTGTTTCTCCTACTGGGGAGCAAGATGCAGTTGAGAAATCGTTACTGAAACACCACAGTGCTACCATGATGAGTATGGCTAATCCCCTGGCACAGGAGTTTCAGGCATTTGAAAGTACATGGTAGCGACAAGATACCAGGATTTGCCTCAGAAAATACCAGGGAAAAGTTGTTTCCTTTTACTCCATAAAATGTTTCCTGAAAGTTTATCAGGAAAAAAAAACTTGAATTAAAAGAGTTTCTTTGATCCTTCATCAGTGTATAAGGAAATATGAGCAGATGACAAAATGATAAAATCTACTGTGCTAAACCCACCCTGTCCGCCCTCCCAGCATTTCTTTAGCAAAACACTAGGAGCCTTGCTTTGGAAGAGCTGCCTGGATAGCATCTGACCTCACCCAAAAGGTGTGATTTATGGCACGTTGTCTCCAAGCATTTTAGTGCAATGCCCAAAAGATCAGAGAAACTCCAAAAAAGTGATGTTATTTTTAAAAGTATCTTCCACCAGTGAACAGAATTCTGCTTCCAAGCCAGGCAGAGATAACCAAGATCACCAGGACAAAGAGCTCTTTCTGGGCTCTCTGTATCTAGTCAAGCTGGATTAGAGAGATCAACAGAGTCAGGGATGATCAGGAACAGCAGCCAACATGGCCTCTCAGGCCTAGCTCTCCTGCTCAGGGTTACACCCCCCCCCCCAAGGCTTGGTGTGCTGCTCATGCTGGGCCTGCTGCTTTTACCTCCACTGCCTTTCCGACGGAAGGGGGGAAATTGTGCCACCTCTCACTGACTGGCCACATATCACGAATGAACTGGGATGACTCCTCAGATGCTCTCCAGTTTGACAGATAGCTTTCTTCCATGGGCACATGCTGGACAACTCTGTCCATACTTAAGTTTCTCATCTGTTGTAAAGGTATGCTAATAACCTGTGCCTACTCATGGGGCCGTTGTGGGAACAAAATGAAATTCAAATGATTAAGTGACTTTGCCAAGTGCCTGTCCCACAGCATGTGCTCCAGAAGAGGTAGGTAATATTTAAAACCCATTAGGAGGGTTGGAGAGGTGAAGCACTTGCCTGGCACATGTAAGGATCCAGTTTCGAATCCCAGCACCATATGCACAACTCAGTGAAATTGACACACTCTTTCTCTCTCTCTCTCTTTTTAAAGAAAAAAAATTAGCAGGCATTGCCTACTTCAGTTTAGATGATTTAGGGATTCGATGGGGGTTGAGAATGTACCACCCAGGAGGGCACCTGGAAGGAATCCTAGACTCCCAAGAACAACATACTGGCTGCCTCACAGGACCCATTAGTAGACCAGGATACATTATTTACACAAGAGCTACTTGCTACTGTCCTTGTGCCCTAAAACCTCTGCCGTCACTGAGCTTTGTATTTCTGAGTATGTCCTGCAGGAAGAAGTGGCAGGTGGAGAAAATGTTCAAAACATTGCTCATTAAGTGGTTTGCAAAGCCACACTCTGGTTGGGAGGAATGGACTATGGTCTTTTAGGGGCTCATCACACGACACAGGCATTTTAAGTGGCCCAAGATAGACAGCTTTGCCCCTGGATGCTCTTCCTTTGATTAAAAAAAAAAACCCAATAAAATTTAAAAGGAAATCAAATCCATGTGTTTCTGAGAATTTACACTTAGTTCATCAAATCTATTGTTTTCTGAGTGTTGTTTGAAGTCTAATGAGACTAACGAGATTTTTTTTTAAATGTTTTTTAAAATCCTTTTTCTTAGAAGGACTTTGAGAGGCTTTGAAAGTTGTTCCAAGGGTAAAAATAATAATATTAATAATAAATTACTCAAAACTCTCAACCCCTGCAGGTTCAAAATTTACTTAATACTCTGAGCCCAGGGATTTGAATTAGTACTGGAGTTTGGTTTTTTGTTTTTTGGTTTTTTTTTTAATCTCTTATAATGGTACTTTACAAAAGGGAGAAAGAAACCATGTGGAGGTTCACTAGAGTTCACTGTGGGGTTTGCTTCACAGCCATGCCTATAACCCAGGCTTCCAGAACCCTCTCCATCTGAAACTTCACAGGAAGTCGCCATCACTTGGCAGCATCCTTGGGGTGAGATGGATTCATAAACTGAGAAACTGACTTTTTAGCCTGGATTTTTTTTTACCTGGGGATCAGAGCCAGAGCCCTCCTAGAATGTTTCTCTGATAGGCCACACAATCTATGTCGCATAAAGTGCATTATATATGGTCAGATAACTATGGGGTGAGAAGAGTACATTTTTTTCCCCTTCTGGATGTGTGCAGAGTGGACTACTGTGGCTCCCCTCGAACTCTCTACGTTGTCATCTGATGACCTCTGGTGGTGGAATTTTTCCCAGCAAGTGTGACTATGCTGCTGAGCCAAGCCATCCCATGTTACTTTTTCCTACATTCCCTTCCTCCTGTTTTTGTCATTCACATTAAGCAACAAACAAGGAACTGTTGTAAACTCCAGAATAAAGTGGTGCATGTGCCTGATCAGGCTGTCATTTCCAAAAAAAATTGCCTAGTGCCTTCTCCTTCAGGGAATCTCTGATACATTTCCTGTAAGAAGAAAAGGAGCCAACATGAAGGATAATGTGGCATCCCCAGTTGTGTTCATGCTGCTGCTTTCTCTCAGCATCAGACTTCTTAATGGTGAGTAAGAGATTGCACTGCTCTATTTCATTGCTGAGATGTTTATCAGGAGGTTGGGGAAGTCATTACAAGTTTCTTGCAATGCATTTGTGAGAAATAGAAATGTTCATGTCATGTGCTTCTACTGAATCATTTGCAACATTTTTTGGATTAAAACTAATGCAGGAAAATTGATACAAAATCCTGTCACTGTGTTCTCTGCCTTCTGTTCTTATTTTTTGAATGTACTGAAACAGCTCTGAGGATGACAGGACCTGAGTTCCAATCCAGGTTCTGCCAGTTGCTAGCTGTGTGACCTTGAGCCAATAATCTAATCTCCAAATTCACAAAGTGAGACTAGTGACAGATCCTACACTGCAGAGGAAAAACATGTGAAAAATCTTTGAAAAACCATAGAGATGTAAATAATTTCTGTTATATAGTGAGAAACAGATACAGCCAACTCTGTACTAATCAAGGAAATAAAGCCCACAGCTAAATTAGGAGTGTGTATGCACATTATCTGCAGCTAAATTAGGTGTATCTCTATACATTTCTCTGTTTCAACCCCTGTGCACTTCTGAGCATAGGTACTTGTGCATGTACCTCTGTGTATATTAACTTTTTATGGTTCCTGATTGCAAATGTTCCTCCATGAGTGGCTGTGTTGGTATAAATCTGTGTGTGGGTTTATGCCTATGCCTGTGTGTGTACCTCTGAAAATGTCCATACGTGTATTTGTGTGCATCAGTATGTACTGCCATGAGTATGTCCCTGTGCGTACTTCTGTGTGTGTGTTCTATGTGTGTGTGTACTTTAGACATGGGATCTGTGTGGGCACATATCTAACATCTGCATATATGGCTCGTGTGTGGTTGTCCCTATGCATCTGTGTGTGAAGAAAGTTCATTAAGTTTAACTGTCTCTAAAAGTGGATAAAGGAACATGTGACTAATTATAATTTCACAATTTTACCTTCCTCTCTGAGTTTCCTAAGAATACTATTAATAACCAGTAAAATGTGAAAGAGATAAGCTTTTAGGGAGAGAAAAAATGGAATGCAGAGGTCAGAATAATCCATAAGGGACACTTTCAAGAAATCAAATCATCAATAGTTGCCCGGACTGGCTTCAAGTGTACTCACTACTAAAACCATAGACTTTGGAGTTTTTAAAGAAATTTTTTCCTATATCACATACTCCTCCTTACCTGTAATAAATACAAAGAAACCTTGTATTTTTTCCATGCTTCCCAATAATGTTATCCTCAAAATCTCCCCGAGAGGATTAGCAATCTATTGGCAGAGCTGCACCAGGCTGACATGGATCTTGTTCAGTGGGGCCTGTCACCTGGCATTTGCCTGGCTCCCACTGGCATGACCAACAAGTGCACAGGAAGTCCTGGATTCGCCTTGTGCAGCATGTCATGCCATCCCATTCAATTCTCCTTTCTGGCCAGCTTGCTGGAGAACCTGCTTCTTGTGCACGTGACCTTGCCAAAGTCTCCTGCGGAGCTGTTCTTCCTGATGTGGTGCTCAGCTAGGAGTTCTGGCCTAGGATCATGTCTGAGGGATGGAGAAAAGTGTGGAGGAAAACAGACAGAACGCCCAGAGCTCCTCTCTCTGCCTCTTATTTCCTAGATTAAACACTGGGGCCTTGAATTGGGCAAGAAGGAGGAGCAAATGGGAGTTATGTAGATGGTTACCGTTGGCCTCCCCCGTCCAGCTGCACTGGAGCAACTAAGGTTACTCAGTTCCTCTTTGGACCCAACAACCAAACAAGAGAAATGGGAAACAGCTTGCCAAGAGCTCTGGAGATTAGGCAACTGAAAAATCCTCCCCCTTGACATTGTATTTTCCCTATCACCTCATGCTTCCAGTGTGGGACTGGGTACAGCTCCTAGACAATCATGGGTTTTGGTCCACTTTCTCACTGCTGTGACTAAAAGACCTGACAAGAACAATTTTAGGAACTCCTGATTTCAGAGGTCTCAGTCCATAGAAGGCCAGCTCCTTACTTCGGGGCTCTGGGCAAGGCAGAACATCATGGCAGAAGAGTGTGGCAGAGAAAAGTGGTTCACATGATGATCAGGAAGGAGAGAAAGAGACTCCACTCACTCCACTCACAAATTATATATCCTAAAGACACTCTCCAAAGACCCACCTCCTCCAGCCACACCCTCCTAGCCTGCAGTCACCACCCAAAAAAATCCCTATCACAGGATTAATCCACTGATTAGATTAAGGCTCTCATAACCCAATCAGTTCACCTCTCAGCCTTTATGCATTGTCTCACATGTTGAGCATTTGGGGGACACCTTTCATCCAAACTATAACATCACGGCGGCTCACAACTTATAGAGGAACTGCCCACTATCCTGCTTTTTACTATACCCCCTGCCTCAAAAAGATCTGTAAAATTACAAGGAAGCTCTTTGCCACCTCATCACAAAAAGATCCAGAGAAGGAGCTAGAAAATAGGAGTGGAAAGAGAGACTAAACACCAAGACCCAGACACAGTAAGAGGGAGGATGTGGAGATCCACAGTAAGACTGGGCCATTAGGTCAAGGCTGAATGGAACCCAGGAAGGGACGGGAAAGGGGAGGAAGCTGCTGAGGGATGACCAGATAAAGGGAGCACCAGGGACATGATGAACAAACAAACGATGGAGATGCAGTTGGAGTTAGCAGTGTGGGGATGACAGAAAGATGGAAACCCATGAGAGAGAAGAGATGTGCCAGGGAGCAATGGATGGGCCAAGGATGCACAGGCTGCTTGTATACAGAAAAGACTTCTTTGTGTGCTACCCTGATATTGTAGACTCCATGGGAGGAAGGCCACACACTGTTCAATCCATACCCACCCTTCTTGTTCCCCAGGCTCACTCTTCATTGAAATGCTACAATTACTCACTGGTCCCCACATAAATGCTGGCATATCCATCTCAAAATACATACATACACACACACACACACACACACACACACACACACCATGAGCACCACCAAGCTCTCTCCCCAAGAACCCTGTCCACCCTGGGCTAGCACCCAGAGGGTGTTGCTGGGTGCTGCTGCTTTTGCACTTCTGAGCACTGAGCACCTAGGTCTGCTCATCCTGAGGCCTCTCACTGTCCTGGGTGCCATGGGTCCACTGTTACCAGCAGAATAGCAAATGGTTGAATGCACCTCAATATTGACTCCAATGGCTTTTGACTTTTTTTTAGGAGAATCACCTCCTGGAAAACCTACCATTCTTAGATGTCGTTCTCCTGAAAAGGAAACATTCACCTGCTGGTGGAGGCCTGGGTCAGATGGAGGACTTCCTACCAATCATACACTGACTTACCACAAGGAAGGGTAAATGTCTCTTCTCTCCTGTCAAGCCCCCCAAGAGTGCTCACACCATCCAGGCCAAAGCAAAATTGGTTCTGAGTTGGAATTACCACATTTTCTGGATTTATATCTCAAAGGCCTATACCCTGGGGAAAGGAATCTTCTGTCTCTGCTCACATTCTCCTGTTAAGGTCCTTTACAAGCTTTCTCAATCTACACAAGTGATCAGCCACATTGTAAAAAAAAAATATTAGCAATGTTTCAAATTACCTGCCACAAGATTAGGTTGCAGCCCAAGGCCACATATAAGTATTTCCTAAGTGTCAATTCATCTTAGATGTCCATTTATAAACCTTGTGCCATTTATAATTTTTTCACAGTAAGCATGTTACTTTTGTAACACAAGAGGATTATATAAATCAGCACATGTAATCCTTGACAAACATGGTACATGGGATTTTCAAATTTGTTTCATGTCCAAGAAAATAGGAAAAGAAGGTAAGAGTTTTTATTTAGCAAATTGCTGATCCAGGACTCGAGATCGCCTGGAAAGTGTATTTGGATGTAATATTGCCAGGGGGACTTAGCAAGACATCTCTGGGTGAGGAGTTTGTTAAACTCATAATGAGACCCTCCTGGAGATCCTGGAGAGCTAGATGTGTTGCCAGCTGGTTCACTTTTCAGGAACTGATCCGGGTTGTACACAAAGCTGTCCTTCCATCTGGGACCCAAAGGGTGTCATGTAAACAGATTTCATGAAACAAAACTGGCACCCAAAATCAAATTAGCTTCTTACCTCTGTGGTGTGCCTGGAGTTGTATCTCCTAAGTCAAAATATCAGCAACTTAATGAGCCATTTGGGGTTAGAATAGCTCCCCTCTGTCATTTTACTCTTTTGGTGACTTGGTACCATCTAAAATATATTGAAGTCAGTTTTATCCTTCTGAAACCTTTTTTTTTCCAAATATAATTCAACATGCAGGTGCATAAATGCTGCACTGTGTATGGACCCACTGTGAAAAATCCCAGTTCCATGATGTGGGTCCCTTGTTAGTGCCTCAGTATGGCAATGCCTTGACCATTGACAGTTCAAGAGTTTATTTTGCAGTTGATGCGTATCACAGAGCTCTCAAAACACCTGCAGAGGGAAGGGGCAATGAGAAGCAGAGTAGTTGAGGCCCCAAAATATCCTTTCAGACCCTTTCTTTCCCTATGCAGATGACATGGGCAGAGCACAAAAGTCTGAGGCTAGCCTTTGGCCCTGGGTTTTGTACTTAGAATGCTGAATCTCCAAAAGCCAGTGGTATTGATCTACTAAGAAAACAACCCGACTTGTTATTACTTTCTTATTTCCTCTTAATACATTTTTCATTGCAGAGAGACTATCACCCATGAATGTCCAGACTACAAAACCGGTGGCCCCAACTCCTGTTACTTCAGCAAAAAGCACACTTCCATATGGACAATATACGTTATGACAGTAAATGCCACCAACCAGCTGGGAAGTAGTACCTCAGATCCACTCTATGTGGATGTGACTTACATAGGTAAGGGGAAGGCAAGTGGTCAGGAATTTGTTTCTCTGTTATGTATTTACCAATAATCAAACTCAATTTGAGTCTTCTTGGCTTACAAACAGATTCCTGACAAAGAAAAAAAAAGGATGAGAAAATTTGCAATATCCTTGTCAACTGAGTATTTCAAATTAATTTTTGTCAAGTCATTCATGACAGTAGTCTTGACACTTGGGATCCTTGTGTGCTTTCCTTGATCATAGTTTTCATACTCTTATACCCAGAATGCGTGTTTTATGTATGCTCGCTTGTCAATCCTTCTCTCTGCCCTAACCCTGCAATCATGTCCCCTTCTAACTTGACAAGCTGGAATTTCTTTTATTCTCTCCATGGAAGACAAAGCTATTCCATGGAGAAGCAGCTCTTAAAAGAGATCTACCTGGTTCTGCATCCACAGAAATTGGTCCAGTTGCTTTGCTCTAACCCTCAATTCTCAACAAACACATACTACTTAACAATCAATTCCATTATTTTACAAAGAAAGAATTAAGGAATAAATAAGGTCCCTTGAGCAGCAACCTGAAGACCAAGATCAAAGTACAGTGTTTGGAGAAGTCATTACCAAAGTAAAACAAAATCGACCTTGGAGGTGTTCCTTGATTTCCATGAGCATATTAAGCTTCGGGAAAAATTGGGCATAATTGCAAAGGCCCTTATGGTTTAAGGAGGAAGACAAAAGGAATCCTAGGACAAGAGATGACTTGGTCAAGGCTGAGTTCATTATTCATCTTGGGTAATAACCTATGACGTTGCTAACTAGGTTCAAGATCATTCAAGTCTCCTGATTTACCTAATACCACCCAACAAAGGAAATTAGGCTGAGACACTCCAATATTCACCTGCATGTCATTCCATTGACATGTTATCAGTGATTTATCCATACAAACTAGAAAAGCTTGCATGCCAATTGACACATGCTTAAATATTTCTCCTCCAAAAATATTGGAATGGGCATTGGGACAGAAACTGAATTTGATCTTAGTTGGAAAAATCAGAAATGTAGTCATGTACAAGAAGGAGAATGGGAGAGGGGAGGATGGAAGGGAAAATGAGGGGATCATGAACTGAAATCAATTTGCACATGTGTATGAGTTTATCAGGATGAACTCAACTGCTATGTACAGCTATAAAGCTCTAATAAAAAAGAAAATCAGAAATATAATCCCACTGACACATAGAAGTAAAATAATTCTGATCATAGTTAATGACAGATAATTTCATTTTGTGGACTCTTTCTTTAATTGCCTGCTCCTCAAAAGTTATAACATTTGAGGACAAAACAATGAAAACAAGAGAAGTTTTGAATAAGCAACTATTACAGTAAATGTGAGCCACAAAATTAGGGAGTCGCTAAAGAAAAGCAGTATACTTTTAAAATGAAATCACCAAGTTCATACTGAATTTCATTGACTCTGGAAAACAAATACTCTGGTAAAAGAATATTTTCCAAATCATAAAAGAACTGCTCATGGAACTCATATTAACCCTTCAGCATGCTGTATTAGTGACAGGCCAAGAGAGTTCGCTTAAAATTCAGTTTTCACCTTAGTACATTTTCTACCACCTTGACTCTCATCCATTGATAACATGCAGTATAGGGTACACCTATAAACCACGGGCAAGTAGTTGCTCAGAAATCAATTTCTTTGTGGTCTTTATTGCTAGGTAATATTTAGCTATGTTGAAGACTCTTAAAAATATTGGTTCCCAACTAGGGGCTATTTGCCTCCCACAGGATGTCTGGCAATGTCTAGAGATGTTTTTAAATGTAAAAACTTGAGGAGGGGCAGAGTATTACTCACACATGGGAGGTAGAGGTCAGAGATGCTGCTAAACATCTTACCATACATAGGAAAGCCCCTCACCCCCAGGACAAATAATCATGTAGTCCAAATGATTGAGGAATTTTGCTTTAAAGGTTTTATTCTACATACTTACTTAAACTTTTGCACTCATATTTTTATTACATACATTGCTTAGTATGTATCTAACTTGATGCTTCTTTTAATTATTTGATATTTGTTTAGTAAGGGCATATAAAATAATCTTTCTTGGGAGCACATAAGCATTAGTATTCATGGAAGATTTACTAAAGTTCATTTTTGAGGCAAATGTAAATCATAGTGTCAAGTACACTAAAGTTACACACATTCTTTTCCCACCTGGTAAAGAGCCTGATTTGAGGAGGTACTAAATGAATGAAGAAAATGTTACTGGCCAGCAATAGCAAGACTAGGGTAAGGCAAGCCTGCAGCCTAGGCGGTTCACTTTTAGGGAGGTGATCTCAGGGCCTGCACTTTTCAGGAACTAAGAGTAATGCCTGCATCATTTTTTCATTGTGGTAGAAAACATGTAACAAAAATTACCATTTTAACTATTTTAAAGTGTGAGATTCAGTGACATTAGTTCATTGACATCGTCACGCAATGATTACCTAGTGCTAGCTCCCAGCTGAAGGAAATAAGCAACTTAATATTGTATCCCTAAAGTCCCATCATCCTGAATGGAAATGCCATACCCACTGCATAGTTGTTCCTCATTTCTTCCTCTACCAGCCCTTTGTAGCACTCGTGTGCTTTCTATCTCCAGGGGTTTGCCCAACCTGAATATTCCACTTTATGGCATCATGCAATACATGGCTACATCACATTTGGATATCCATTTGGGGGTGGGTGAACATTTGCATTTTCCCATTTTTTCACTATTATGAACACTGGTGCGGCAAACATTCTTGTTTTTGCCTGAACATCTCTTTTCAGTTCCTGGGGGTATACAGGAACTGAAATTGAATAGAATTAATGGGCAATATGGCACTTCTATATTTAACTTTTTGAGGAACTTTCGGACTGTCTTCCATAGCTGTTGACAATCCCACCCACAATGTATGGAGGGTTCCAACTTCTCCACATCCTCGCCATCATTTATTTTACATTTTTTACATTCTGGCCTTTCTGATGGGGATAAAATGGTATCTCCCCCTGGTTTTGATTTGTATTTTGCAGAAGACTAGCGACATTTTTTATGTGTCTCAGATTTTGCACCTCGCTTGCCTCAACCACAGCCCGAGCTCGCTCACCAGCCCCTGACATCAAACACAGAGTATCTCACAGCTGTGGCAGAGTGAAAGGGTAGAGAGAGCTAATTCTAGACTATATAGTTCAGGGTTCAAATAGCATTTTTAATGACTATGTGACCTGAGGCAAGTCTTTTTCCCTCCTCTAAACCTGTTTTCTCTTCTGTAGAATGGGGACCATAATAGCACTGTGTGGAGTTGTTGGAAGAATTGAGTGAAATGATGCAGAGACAGTGTTTTATGCAGTGCCTTGCATGTTGTGAGCACCCGAGGACTGTTAGTGATCGTTGTGCTAATGGGAATTCTGTAAACATTGGTAGAATGAAGGAACAGGTCAGCAAGCTGTTAGGAGGTCACTAAAGAGATCATTGCCAAAAATAAAAAATAAAACAATAAAAAAGCCCAACATCTGGGCACATTTTCAAAATTAATAACTGGGAGAATTAATTCCATTCACCATAGGGACTGGCATGTATATTGAATGTGAAGCGTAATTGATGAAGCAAAGGTGAAATTAATAAACTTGTTGCTTAAAAAGTTACACATATGAATAGATGGTTCACAAAAAAATAAATAAATAATGTGTGCCATCAAGGAGAATCTTTCTCCGATCTGAGGGAAATAAGTTTTCAAGTCCCCTCCCGATAATCTTCTACCTCAATTCCCACTTGCAAATCTCAGCCCAATTTGTATCACCTGGTCCCTACCATCATGAAAATAATTTGGATTGTATGTGATCTTGATTGCTAGAAAGTGAAGAACACACCAAGAATGAAATCTCAGCTGCCTGTTATTCTTACCATTCTAATCTCAAATTCAAGTACAAACAGGATCGATCATGTACTAAGAGGCAGACAGCATCACTATTGTCTTCCAGGGGATTATTATGCATCAGGAGGAGTAGGCTGGTAAACAGAAAATGCCATTCATGGTAGAAAGCAGTAGGGTCAAATAAAAGCTGCAAGCAATGAATGCAACTGGAATTTTTTTCTATGTGCAGTTGAACCAGACCCTCCTGAGAATCTGACTTTGGAAGTAAAACAACCAGAAGACAGAAAACCATATCTGTGGATAAAATGGTTACCACCCACCCTAGTTGATGTAAGATCTGGTTGGCTCACACTGCAGTATGAAATTCGTTTAAAACCTGAGAAAGCAGCTGAGTGGGAGGTGAGTCAAACAGAATATTGTTGAAGAAGCCCTGTCCTTTAGCAAGGATGAACCCTTCACAACAAAGGAAAGATTATTTCTCCAACTAGTGGGCCACTACGTTGGCCTCCCCATGCAGACGTGACCCACCCAGGTATGGGAAGGCCTTCTCCCCTCTCTTGGGTTGAATGGAGTTCATCTTCATGGCCCTCCCAAACATAGTTCCTTGCACTATGGTCTTCTCCTCCAGGCTCATCACCTGTCTTCATAAGATCTAGACTACAATGAGAGTATATAAATTATAAGGGGGCAGGAGGTGGGGAGAATCTCACTGTAATCTGTCCATAGGCAATGGTTGTGTTTGTAAAGAAATACTTTTAAAAACTTCAATGTAAAGAAATAATGCAGTGAATTGCAGTCATTATGATATGCTACCCTTAAATATATGTATTTTTGGTACAAAAACCATTTCCAAATATACCCTCAAAATAGGATCACACATAGGAAAATTAATTTAAATTCCAAACCAGAATCCACTTCAGGACCACATGTATTGCCTGGTTGTTACACCCTTCAGTTTTAATGTACTCCAGAGGCTAGGCCACTTGTCCCATAGAATATCCCATGTTCTTCATTTATCTGATTAGTTTTCTGTGGTGTCAGTTAATTTGTCTGCCCCCATATTTCCTATATTTAGATATTAGATCTAAACATTTGAGAAGACTCAGACTTAACCGTTTTGGGTCAGGTAACATACTTCAGAATGCTATTACATACTTCATAATACATCATCATCACCAGCATCAGGAAACACAGCCATCTGGTCAACCCACCATAAATGATGCTTAAACTGACCTCTGGATTGGGGAGATGAAAATCTTATCCCTTAATTGTAAAATCATGTTCAACTTGACTCTACAAATTTTACAGTTTTACAATTGCATAAACATACACAAAGACTCAGTTCTCTTCCAACTTTGGTTTTAACACCAATTAGTAACCCTTAATCAGTTACTGACCTGGGGTTTATAAACTATTTCCTAATTTTATTGTCCCTTCTACCTTTATGAGGTTAATATATTAATATTTAGCCTCTTTCCATACAGCAGAGTTAGAGAGGTGTGACATATTTTTCTTTCTGAAAGGGTTCCAAATGCGGACATAGAAACCTTTTAAATTTTTGTGTGGGCCATTTTTAAGAGAAAGAAGGCATAGATCTGAAAGGGTAGAATAGAATTGTGAAAACAGGTTATTCTGTAGGTATGATCATATATCCTAATTCTCTCATAGTGTATTGTTTAGGGAAAGAGTCTCTTTCCTCATAACAAAAGTCAGAAGTGACTTATTTCCCTTGTTCTTCCTTAGACCCATTTTGCAGGGCAACAAACACAGTTTAAGATTCTCAGCTTATATCCAGGACAGAAATATCTTGTTCAGGTTCGCTGCAAGCCAGACCATGGATTCTGGAGTAAATGGAGCCAAGAGAGCTCCATTCAGATACCCAGTGGTGAGTGCCTGGATTACCTTTGCTTATATTCTTAAATATTTTTAAATGGTTAATTTGCATGTAAACACTACTAATAGAGAAACTGTTTTGAGGCTTATCCAGAAGAACAAATAGAGGTGGGTTTATAATCTCTTTATCCAACCCAAGAGCATTTGGAAGGGTTGCATTTCTGTGCAATCACAGAGGGATGACCCTCTGTGAGGACCAGTTTCTAGAATAAGTCTGCTGATGTGGGATTGAAATGTCTCAGAGGATTTAATGGTCACTCTGCCCTCTTCATCTACATCATCCCTATCATGTAGAGGGTTTAGTCAAGACTCTCATCTAGTTCTTCCAAAATTTATAGTGTGTTATCCCATCTCAAAATCACGAATTCATGTTTAAACTATGATGAGTATTATATGTTGTTCTCTTAGCCATGGCACAGGATGTGAGAAGCCTTCAGTTCTAACAAAGTGCCATTAAATATGGTAGCTTATTCTCCACAAAGGAGAAGTCATCTTATATTTCTAAAGTACTTTACAATTTACAGTGCCTTTACCCCAGTAGGTGCTCTCAACCCTCTCAGGCATTCAGAGCAAATATAATTACCTTTAGGAATTAAAAGCAAAGAAAATGAAGTGCAGTGAAGTTATGACTCTTCCCAGAACCACACTATGAAGTCTAGCTCTTCTGTTAACCTGCCTGGCCAGAATATCATGGCTTCATTGGCTTGACATACTGGAAAGAGCTCTGAACTGTGAGTCAGGTCAGACATCTAGTCTGGCTTGGCTCATACTAAAAAACATACAGGGTCCAGAAGGCAGAAGGACTGGGTTCAGATTCCAGATTGCAAATCTATACTGACATGTTCATAAGTGAATCACTCTTTGATTCTATTTCTCATCTATAAAATATGGCAATGTATCTAGAGAGCTTATTGTATTTGATTGCTCTTAGTGAGAACTTAATAATGCTAATTTTCGTTATTATTACTGAAACTGACCATGGATTGCCTAAGAATCAAGCAAAAGAATATCCAAAAGAATTTTAAATTTTGTATCATAAAATATATGCAACATGTTGAAATATTAATAATATAGCAAAAAAAAAACACCTGGATTGCTCTTCAATTCAAAAGAGATGTAGGAGGAGGAAAATCTTGTGCTCAAAAGTTTCATGCATTAAGTTGGCTGGTTCACTTTTAATGATACTATATGTGATCAAAGCTTTCTGACTATTTGTTTTTTAGACTTCATCATGAAAGATACAACCGTTTGGATCTTTGTGGCTGTGCTTTCTGCTGTCATCTGTTTGATAATGGTCTGGGCAGTGGCTTTGAAGGGCTATAGGTACTTCACATCTCAACCCTCTTTTCAGTCATGATTGTCAGGGATAATGATGCAAAAAGATAATACAAAAATAATGGAAATAACAGATAATCTAAATCTAACACCTCATTTTAATCATTAGCTTCAGTGTGTTTTCCCATTATGAAAACCCTTTTATCAGTACTTTAAAAAAAGTAGAAAACTTTTTTCTATATATATACATATATATATATATATATATGTATATATATACATGGACATTTTTATCTGTTATAGGGCCATAATATAGAAGAATCAAGAGACTTGGGTGTGGATGATGTGGGGGTAACTATGGTTTAGGATCAAAAGCATATCATATTGCTACTTTACATGCATTTATAATTGTACAACAACTTACCACCTCGATTTTAAAAAAGTAGAAAACTGAACTCACTTGAAGCAGCTGCTCACCATTGTAAAATAGTAAAAATTGTAAAGAACAGCTAAAATTAAGAGAAGCAAATTGTCCAAACAGTACTCTAACTTCAAAATCAGCCTTCTAAATTAGCCAGAGCAAATTTTAATATGTCTCTGTAATTATTATCTTCATCATTTATTGTTAGTTTCATATAGCCCTAGTACTCTCTAACACTTGAAGTCCATGTAGCAGCTATTTGGAGATTAAAATATTTTTTAAAAAATTTACAAAGAAAAGAAAATGATTGATTTATCCAATCTCACAAATTATTTTATAGCATGGTGACCTGCATCTTTCCACCAGTTCCTGGGCCAAAAATAAAAGGATTTGATACTCATCTGCTGGAGGTAAGTGCCAGAGGCAGAGAACACAGTGTGACTCACTACTTTGTAATAATTAACTTCACACATACACACATAAGCCCATCAATCCTGCCAGGCCATCTCAGTCATCTTTCTCCAGCTGTTCCTCCTTATCAGCATGTGTTAACAGAGAGAGATGTGAGAGACAAGGGCACTCACTGTCAGATACTAAAAGTCCAAGGGCAAGAAGAAAAAACATAAAACCACATGGTGATGCTTCTAGAGACCAGAGCTCTGGAAGCACAGAGATTATTACCATTTTGTACAAATAATTTGGAAAGAGGATGAATATTTTGATTAATACAAATCATGGACCCACCACCATTTCCATCATACATTAGTATTTCCCTTGAATATTGTTTACATAAGGCCATAGGCATCGGATGTTCTATTACCCCTATTGCTCAATTTAAACAGTCAATTGAGACTGGGTCAGTAAAATGGGGGTTGTGTTTGCCAAAGCAAGTTTAAAGTGCTCTGAATGAGAAGAAAGGTTAGAATGTTTTTAATTTCTCTCTTGGTTGAAATATATAGCTTCAATCCAACAGGAACCTTAATAGTGATGTATCTAACATCCCTTATCTGTGTATGAAAGCAGTTATTAGGACTGACGGTGGAAGAAATTGGAAAGGGAGTCCCGGAGAATTTGATTTGCCTGCATTTTCTTTAATTGCAAATATCAGAGCAGTGACAGGAGCCCAGCGGCTTGGCTGCTGTTGACCTTTATAGAACCAGCATGAATGCCTCTTTTCACTAAATTAACTAATGACTAGCTTGCAACTCAACTAAATAAACTACTGATTAGCTCACAACTCAACTAACCACATTAACTACTGACTAGCTCACAACTCAATTTGCTAGCCATAGAGACTTAACATTGAGATTGTTAATATACTTCTTTACAATCCTCCAAAGGACCCTTTCAGATAGGCAGTGTTATTCCTATTATTTAAATGAAGAAGCTGAAGTTATGGGAGCAGCTTGTCCAAAGTCATATATACTCTATAAGTGATAAAGCCAGGAATGAGGCAGAAGTACCTGACCTAAATCAGAGGATTGGAAAGAAGAAAGGAAGTAAGAGAGGGCAGTGGGAGGAGGAAACAGAGGCAGAAGAGAAGAAGGAAGAGGGAACAAGAGAGGAAGAAAATATGGAATAGAAAGAAGAGGGAGAAGGAGAAGTGAGAAGTGGGGGAAATTGAGGAGAAGGAGCAGAAAAAAGTGGGATTGGAAGAGGGAGAAGGTAAGGAGAAAGAAGCAGAGAATAGTAGGAGAACGAAGAGAAAAGAATAGAGTTATTCTCACCAGAGTCTAGACAGCAGTGGAGGAACTTAAGAAGCCAGCAGCATCTCAGAGCCGCTCTGCCAGTGAGTACCCATGTCAGATTCTTGGATTTGCACTATAGTTCCAGATATTCCACAGGCTTCTTTGATTTAATAGTTATATGTATATTTTTGTGGCATATTACTTTCCCATTAAGCTGAGTGTCATTATTGCTTAGAGAGAGTCGGTTAAAATTATGAATTAACTTAAAGAAACACATTTGATGAACAATACCCAGAAGGTGATTACATATGGTCTGGCACACAATGCTTGGAGTATGGGAAATTCTGTGCCACTGTTACGCATTTCACCTGATCAAGGTGCTGAACAGACACCGTGATGGCAGCTGTGATGCCGACTGGGCATGTGGTGAAGCTAACAGCCATCTCTCCTTGTGTCTGTGTTTCATTAGAAGGGCAAGTCTGAAGAACTCCTGAGTGCCTTGGGATGCCAAGACTTCCCCCCGACTTCTGACTGTGAGGACTTGCTGGTGGAGTTTTTAGAAGTGGACGACAGTGAGGACCAGCAGCTAATGCCACCACATTCTAAAGAACACCCAAGTCAAGGTGTGAAACCCACACACCTAGATCCCGACAGTGACTCTGGCCGGGGAAGCTGTGACAGCCCTTCCCTTTTGTCTGAAAAGTGTGAGGAACCCCGGGCCAACCCCCCCACTTTCCACACTCCTAAGGTCATTGAGCAGCCAGAGAATCCCAAAACAACTACTACCTGCATCTGTGACCCCCACAGCGTTATCATGGAAGGCAAAATACACTACTATCATGCTGGTGGATCCAAATCTTCAACCTGGCCTTTACTGCAGGCTGCGCAGCATAACACCAAATCTCCTTATCACAGTGTCGATGATGTGTGCAAGTTGGCTGTGGGCACTGCAGGTGCACTGATCACTTTGTTGGACAAAGCAGGCAAAGATACTTTAAGATCCTCTAAAACCACTGAGACTGGAGGGGAGGAAAAGGCAGCCAAGCAGAGGGAAATGGACAGCTCCCATTCCAAGACTGAGCAAGACACAGCCTGGCTGGTGCCCCAGGAGAAACCCCACTTTGTCTCAGCTAAACCCCTGGATTATGTAGAGATTCACAAGGTCAACAAAGATGGAGCACTATCATTGCTGCCAAAACAGAAAGAGAACAGTGAGCAGGCAGAGAAGCTCGGGGCTCCCGAAACCAATAAGGAGTATGCCAAAGTTTCCAGAGTTATGGACAACAACATCCTGGTGTTAGTGCCAGATCCGCGAGCTCAGAGTGTGGCTTTGTTTGAAGAATCAGCCAAGGAGGCTGTACCATCACTTCAACAGAATCAAGCTGGGAAAGACCTGGCCTGCTTCACAACCACTCCAGGCAACTGCAGACACCAACAAGGCGGGCTGGATTACCTGGATCCTGCATGCTTCACACACTCCTTTCACTGAGAGCTGAATAATGAAACGATTAGGTAAAATGTGTTTTCTTCAGGTAACACTACAGAGTTAGGAAACATGAGCTGCGAGCTGACACTCGAGAATGTGGGTACAATGACACTACTTTGCTCTTTTTCACGCTCCATGTCCAACCACATGCCTCTTTCTCCAGCTGCTGATTTCCAGAACCAGTTGTTTTGTGTCCTGTGACTTATAGATTTATTTTTTTGCTAATAGTTATAAAAAATTGTGTCCAGTGAAATAAAAACACATAGCGTAGTGTTCTTGAGGGACAATACAATTAAGGTACAGCCTCTGGAAAAGGCTTTCATGGTTTAATAGGTAGGTGACTGAAAGAAATGAAATGGTCAAAATGGTAGCATGGGAAGGTGATGAATATATGGGAAATCCATGAAAATCACTTTTGAAAAAATAATTCTTAAATCTTTACACTCATCTTTACAATCCTAGGGTTACCCAAATGTGACCCATGGAAAGAACACAGGCATTCCAGAGCACCTGGATGAGTTGTTTATATCTGTTCCTCTACCTTGACCCACGGCTGATACACAACTAAAACCATGCCTCCGATTTCTTCTGAGATTAAATGTGTTAAGCACAGATTTCACCCCTTAAATTCAATTTCATTCCAAAGAATATAGTTTTGGAAAGTAAAATTTTCTTAAGAGGCAAATGAATTTCATGTGGTGAATCCTTTTAGAAAGTTCTCCTGCTTCGTTGCAGCAGGATGGATAATTTATTATATTCCCTAGTCTTTCCAAAGTGAAAAAAATCCCAAGAGATTAACTCTAATTTAAAAGATAATCACAGCACGATGCTAATTGAACTACTGCCTTACTGTACATACGAATTCTACTTTAATACAAACCCATACGTTTAGCAATGTATTTTTGAAGACTATTTTTCTATTGCTTAGGTAAAATAAAAGACTATTTTCTATTTTCCCAGCATACCTGTTTACGTATTTGATGGGTACAGTACTTTCTGCTACGAGGTTATAATGAGTATTTACAGTATAAAGTAGCATATACAGTCCCTGTTTGTGGCGTAAAATGTCATACCAACCCAAAGCACACTGAGGAATACAAAGTGGATAACAAAATCCAGTTTCCAACACAAGAATATAGTTTTCTCTGATTCTTTTTATCTCCAGGATACTTTAAGGAATAATCACTAACAATAACCTAAGCTTGTAGAACTCTCCACAGATCAGATTATTTCTCTTGTAAATTTAAGGCTACTCCGGGGCTTCTGCACAATCTGTGGTTGAATCTTCATAAAGCTATCATGAAAACAGAAAGCAGTGACTTTAACATACTGTTTCAGAGACAGAGGTTTTTGTTCTGGTTTTCAGAGCAATCTTGAGCAGCAAAAGAATTTTAAGGAAAACCAGGGGTTAGTATCTCTGGAGTAGATTCATTTGCAAAATCTTGGCAGAGATAGAAACAGCACTCATATAGGCAGTGTCAAAATAAAAGTTGTAGGAAAGCGGACATCTCTAAAGTGACAGGAACCGCTCTAAAGGCTAGGGTTTGGTAATGAGAATCTGCAGATCAGTTCTTCCTCCCCACCCCCACTTTCTTTTAGACCCCCTGAGAGCAGTCAAAAGCTTGGATCACTATTTTAATAGGATCATCTATGACTCATTGACTACACAAAGTGCCTCTTTCTATTTTTTCATTTTACCTGTAGACAAATCCACTGACTAATTGGACATAAAAAACTTGAGCTCGCCTCAGTGAGTTAAATATTCCACCCCAACAAGTACATATTGATAAGAATTGGACTCAGAGCTTCCCTGACAATTGAAAGTGAACACGTTGCTGGTGCTTTCAGAACTGCAAAAGTAATAGAACTGAACCTCTATTTTCCAAATGAATGGACAATGTCTTATGAGTGGGGGAAGCATTTGAGAAAGTTGCCCAAGCTCATTCAATCCCCTCGACCTTCCATACTCAGAGTCTGAGGATCAACTGTATCAGCATCATCTGGGCACTGTTTGAAAATTCTGTTTGCAGAATCCCGGACCCTGGTCCAGCCCCACAGAAACGGAACTTAACTAAGATCCCCAGATGATTTACATGGTCAGTGATGTTTAAGAAATACTACCCTAGATGACCATTTCTACTAAAGGTTATTTTAGTGCATGGAAACAATCCTCTCATGGAAAGTATAGGTCAAGTTCATTTAACTCTCAATGAATGATGATATACATAAGGAGAAGGCAAGAAAAGAAACCTATTAGTGGTTTAAGATGCACGTAATGGAGAATCTGAGAATGACCTGCAGAAGTACATACAATTTCCAATAAGGCCAGGGAATACAGTCTACCTTGAAAGGCATTGACTGCAGACAATGACCTTCACAGCCAATTTAAATTACACTTTTCCTGACAGTCTATTCTTCTCCAGCATATGCATGCATGCACATACAGGTATTTGTTTATAAAAGCATGACTGTAGCAAAGACCAAAAAAAAAGTGTGTTTGTGTATATCTTATAGTTTGAAAAGTTAAAAACAATCTTGTTTTGACATATAATTTTATATATATGGAAAATATTAAAGCTGGCTAAAAACAAATCAAATCCCAATAGGCACCAATTAGCAATCATTGCATTAAGTAGATTATAATTCTGTGATCATTTAGCACTCTTTGAAATTTTTTCAAGCTGAAACATAGTTTCTATGATGGAGACAACCTGAATGGAAGAATGTATACTAGGAGGCAAGAGATCTGGGTTCTATTACTGTTTTGCCTTGGACAGGACTGGTCCCTCCTTCTCTGAGTGTCAGTTTTTTCTGAAGAAGATGTTGGACCAAATAATTTCTAAAAGGTTTTAAACTGTGACTCCTTGATTTCATGACTCACTGAATACTTTCCCACAAAGATCATTCAGACAAATGCCTTATATCTTAATTAAGCTATCAAATTGCTTTTCATTATATGAACACCAACTAATCTTCAGTGATGTGCTTATCATACTTCACTTTTTAAATCATCAGCACCAACCGATCTTAATATATTGCACATGCATTCTATAAGTTATGTAGGTGCAGAATCATATTCTTAAGATTATGTGCAAATATGTGTGTAGAGAGAAGAGGCATAAGGTAGAAAAGAGATGCTAATCTTTATAAAAATGTTTTTTTGGTGAATCAAGGCATGCTCATTCCTGATTGAGTCCAACAGCCCCAAATTTCTTTTATTATATCTATTTTTTTCCACTCATGATAGTTTGTGAACAACTATTGTCCAACTGACTTAAGATCATACTTTGATAAACAAGTACTTAAATGTTCACGTTACAAAGCACACAGAAGCTAGATACAGTCAGTGGATGATTTATGGGCACTTATGACCAAAGTAACAAATGTTCTTGATCAGTTTTAGTTTTAGCAAACGTGTAGAAGGCACACTAACATGAGCACAAGTCATTGATATTTAGCTGACTCTACATTTGCCCAAGTGCCTAAGACATCTCTGGTAGTCAGTTATGCACCACAGACTCACTTAAACTGGCGTGGTCTGAGGGATCAATCTCCCGCTGCTTATGGAAGATCAAAGCAATTTTGACCCCTTGCCCTGTGGTGACCCAACTGAATAGACAAACCTTGAATTGATGAGTGACCTGGGGCACCTGGGTTCCTGGGAGCAGTTTGTCTCTAGAGAGAATCTGGCTCTCTCTTTTTTGAACTGCACTCTGCTGCCCATCATTTGCATTTGTAGAAAGACTTGGACTTGCCCTTACCAACTTCCCTATCTCCCTAGAGTAGACAAGAAAGAAGATTCATATGTTTATAAAAGTGCCTTTCTTTACTTTTCTAAAAAAGATGTTGTCATTTTGTAAGAAAGTTGTCAGAAAATAAAACTTACCCTATATAGATTTTGTTTTTATGCAAATGCTGCATCAAAAAAGAATGAAGAGATGAAAAGAGAAGCCAGAAACAAATTAACAAAAAGGTCTAAGGACTAACCAGCAACATGTTCAGTAGATTTTTGTGTTTTGTTCAATTGAATTATCACAGATCATATGTTAACAGTGTAACTTGTTTTGCCTGACAAGAAATTGAGTCTGACTATGATTTTGAGGATAAAACTGCCACCCTGTGACTCAAGACAATCCATTTTAAAACATATTGTTGTGCTTTTGGATGTCACTGAATTGCGTGCCAGAGCCTCAAAAGAACAATGTGTGCACTTTGAAACTTTACACACAGATGGAAAAACATTATTGACTTTAAATTATCATCCCCAGTGTTGCTAAAATAGATAAGCCAATGATGAAAGCCTCATGTGTACTTCAGTAAGTAAATATCCTTTTCTGCCTTTTTGGCTCAAGCACAATATTGTCATTGCTGAGGTAGTGACTGAGTACTCAGTGTTCAGGTCTGGGTCTTATCACTGCCACTGAAAAGGTATATGGCCTTGGTTATTCCCTTTAAATTCTGGCCACTGGTTTCCTCACTGGGTTGGCAAAAAAAAAAAAATATATATATATATTTTTAGAACTTCTTCCAGCTCTAAATGTCTTTGATTCTCGTAAATTAAGTAAAATCCAAGAGTTCAGGTCCAAGGCCCAGGTGCAGCACAGGAACACGAGCACGTTGCTGACTGCCCTTGACCCACCCAGTGAACTCTGAAGCCAGCGTGTCTGTAAAAACACTCACGAGAAAGACTGAGCTCCACTCCTTTAACTCCAATGGATTAAACAACCTCCCTTCTCCTTTTCCTTTCCAGTTTTATATACTTCTAGTCTTTTTATTCTTTCTCTCCAGGGCTTATTAGTTCTCCTAAGGGTTGATTATGTCCAGAAGCAACTATGGGATCTGCCAGAAAAAATATTATTCACAAACAATGATATTAGCCCTGCAAAGAACAAGTCAAATGTTAAATTAGCCACAGATATCCAAGCCCCAGTTGAGGGTCAAAAGTCCACCCCACTGAGAGATTTGCATGCTTAAAGTTTTGAGCCCTTCTTCACTAATTAATTAATTCAAAGGCTGTCTATAAAACCAAACTATCTTTATTACTAGGCACTGGAGGTCTTAAGGAGAGTTAATGATCCAATCAGAAATGGTATTTGTAATTACAAACTGAATTTGCTCTATGATTGACAGTTCTATCATCTGCAAATCAAACAGGGTTTCTCTGTCCAGACTTTTGCTTTTCAAGAAGGTGATTTTTGATCTGGGACCCCCAGGGTATCTGTTTCAACTAAAAGGAAAAGATAGAAAACAGAAAGGCTTCTAAAGGTTTGGGCATCTTAGGATTCCACAAAATGCCAGATTACCAGTAAACCTAAATTTTAGTGAATATGGTGACACTACAGTGTATTCAGTGTTCTGAGTTTATGGCTCTGAGATGTATATAACTCACAACACCATGGGCTGCCAGCTACTTTGTCCACATCAATTACTTTGATTTATACTCTGATTGCAATTTACAAAGCATTTAGCAGTGGCAAATGGAAAGATATTTTCCAGTTTATATGGTGCAATGAACAGAAGGACTCATTGATAATCTTGGTATGTTAACATTTCACCTGCTGCTATTTAAAAAACTCTAAAAACTTTGAAAACTTAAGGAATAATAGCAAACGTAAACTTTAATAGTTACGTCAAATTATGCTCCACCTGGATAAATTCCTGAGATTTTCTGTGCACATTTTGAAATCTGGTGGGAGTGAGGGATCTTTATATCATATTCTCTAAAATTGAAAAAGTATATGGCAAAAATACCTCTGCAAAATTATTTGTTTTATAAATTCCTGAAAAAAATGATTTTGAATTTTTAGAAATAACTACCTCCCCTTTGTGTCCTAATGACCTTCCTTCAAAGCTGCTTGTAGTTTAGAAATGAAAAATGTCACATCTCATGCTTTGACTGTTTTTTGGTGGCATATTGGATGTATTTGTCATATGAAATTCCTGACTTTAAAGTAATCATTATATTATTTTATACTATGTTGTTGTATGTGGTTCAAAACACAGTATATGCCGCATTGAAATATATAATCCTCATGTTATGAAATTCATCATGTAATACAAATGAAAATTATTTAATGACTTAGAATCTATCCCTGTGCAATTTCAAGATGATTGTGTTTGTCTGTAAAACAAAACTAAAAAAAATATGTAATCATATATTTCTGTTCAAACTGTGAATGTACTAATTTTTCCTTAATCTTTGAACTAGTGTCATATGTCGCTGTACAGCTGATGTGGGATATTATGTGTTTAAAGTACAATCCAACAACTATTTAAACATCAGCCCCCTGGCTTTGCTTCATGTGACCACTGAGTCTTGAGTGTTATCTGCATAATGAGGCTGGCTTTTGTGCTTCATCAATTCAAACAGTGTACAAGTCTCATGTGGAAACCAAAGCAATCCAGACCCAGCCCATCGCAAGATCAAGTCTTCTGCAAAGCCATACTGAAGCGAAGCCTCCACCAGCGTGGAAGGTTCCATATTTTCCAAGCTACCACTACCTCTGCTTGTGTTCTCTCCCTAGAAAATGCCAAGCAAAATTCTTCAGCGTTAAGAGGCCAATGGAAAGTGATTGCTAAACACGTTGTTGGAGTTGCTTGTTTCCTTTATGTGAGAATACAACTTCTAATTCACCATGTTTGCAGGCTTATGCTAAGTTTTCTGAAGAAGCATTTTTACATTTTTATATTTTATGAAAACTGGCTGATAAAGTTCAGAAAGAGTACATAGTCATCAGATAAAAAGCCAGTGAAACCACAGAGTGCAGATTTTTTCCTAACTCTAAGTCTGGTTTCCCAAAGCCATGATAATATATGCCATAATTGAAAATACCCAGATCAGTGCCTGGCTTAACAAATGTTTATTTCCTTTTCCTACCTGCTATCTATATTTTTTATTTGAAATGGAGAAGAGCAGAATTACATGTATGTAGCTGAAGCAGTTTTCTTGAAGACTTTGCTGCTAAAGGATCTATAATCAGGAATTTACTATGTGATTTCCCTAAAGCCCCTAGAAATAAATCTTTCTGTACTTGATTTTAGCTATCAAATATATTATGGTATGGGAAAAGTCAGCCATTTGCCAAAAATAATCTCGTTTTGATTCTAAAAGCTCATTTTCTTTATGTCATCATTGTAATGTCTATTTTTTCCTTGTTAGCCTTGAAGAATTACAGACATCTGATTTGTCATCCTGCACTTTTCATTCTGTAAATCTTTGGTTATTGCACATTATACTTTCTGCTTTCCATAGATTTATTAATTTGTCTCCTTCCATTTTGTGGAGACAACATGGACAGTCAAATCTTTGTCAATAGTATGGGAGATTATGCTAACTGCTATTCTCACACCTTCGCTTTTACTGCATGCCAAAAACAATGCTTTGCCAAACAAATTCTTAGACAGCCCAGTACAATATGGTCATTATATTTCTATTCATGTCGTTACTGAAAATACCCAGCCTAGTGTTTGGCTCAATAAATGTGGATTTCCCTTGCCTATCCTTCTTCTATTTTTTTTTAATTGAAACGGGAATGCTCAGAATAACATGTGCTTAAGCAATTATATTAAAGATTTTTTGTTGCTAAAAGATATATAATCAGGAAATTGGTATAATGGGACCAAATAAGCTTTTCCCATATGCTTCCCCCTGCCATATGATTTCCTTGACCTGATCCCTGCCACATGAGATGCTACAAAAAAATAAAGTGAAAAAATTTAAAAAGATAAAGTGAGATGGAACTGAGCATATGGGGGGCAAGTAAGAGAAGCTCATTTAAATATTGTGAAACACAGGAAGGAACCCCTTTGAAGAGTATGACTCATTAATATTATTAGCATCTTTTTTAACAAAATCCACCAGATGAAGTATAAATGGATAACCTCTGATTTTAAGTAATCTAAATTCAGAAATCATCTACAGTTCACCTTTGTGTTGTAGAATTTTCAGTGAAACAGTGTAGGGGTAGTTTGCTTTGCAAACTCTTCTCTGCCATGTCCTAATTCTCTAATACCATGTCTCATTGAAGAATGATAAATTTCTTTCTTACATGAGTACTAGGCTCCAAAATTTGGCTTAAGGCAAAGAAACTTGGGCTCTCCTGTTCTCTTGGAACCATCTGCCTTTAATTCTAGGGCCCATTTGTATTTTTAAGCTACAACATGTGCATCATTAGTCACCAGACACAAGC
Organism: Aplodontia rufa; assembly: GCA_004027875.1. Taxonomy (NCBI): domain Eukaryota; kingdom Metazoa; phylum Chordata; class Mammalia; order Rodentia; family Aplodontiidae; genus Aplodontia; species Aplodontia rufa. The sequence goes on from PVKS010014800.1 coordinate 37,379, forward strand.
TCCCTACCATTAGTGATGCGTTGGGGAGGTAGTATATAGCTACTTTTCCAAACATATTTCATGTGCTTTCCTCGATTAAAAGGAGAAATTCTGTACTGCCGTATCTTGCCAGAATCCCATATGAAACTTTTAACCAAGTTATACACATTCCAAGACTCTCCCATTTTTTAGGGCCCAGGGTACACACAATTTCCATTTGGGGTGATGGAGCAGGAAGGGAGTCGGGAGGAGTATAAGAAATAAAGTCATTGGAGTATAAGAAATAAAGTCATTGAAAAGCCTCCAAAATTGACTTCTCTGGGCATGAGAAGAAAAACTCCTGACCACTTTGAAAGTTCCTTCAAACCATGCAAAGAAAATCAAACACATTTTTGATGTAATAAAATGTATTCCACTTTGGAAGTCTTGACACCTAAAATTGGAATTCTTTTTACCAACAACCTCCTCCACCCACCCAACACTGTCATCAACTCCTGCTGTACAATGTTAAGTATTTTCCTCTTGTTATGATCAGGTTCACATTAAAATGTGTGCTCATAAACTGACTTGAAGCACAGATATTTTTATGAATGCTATAAAATATTTTTTAAGAAAAGGTTAGAGAATGTCAGTCAAATAAAACACCACATGGATGTTGGTTGGTGAACACTGGTATAAGAAAATAGAGCTCAGGAATTTTTATTACTGTATTTATAAATGTATTTGAAAGAATTTGTAAATGCCACAGGTACATTTTCAAGGTGACACATTTGCCCCTTATAAAACATGAAAAAATCCAAGGCGAGCTTAAGTGACATTTGCCAGTAGTTTTACTTTACGTGATAAATATTGTTATTGTTGCGGAACTGTGTAACTTCATGATGCATTTTCCAATCCTTTTTCAGAGTAAATGCTTTTGCAATGGTAACAATGCCTAGTTGAAGTTGACTTAATAAATTATTTCTTGAGCAATGGCTTTGGAGGGTCTTTTATACACATTTATGAGAAACTTGGGTTACATGAAAAAATAGAATTTGAGACATGTTTATTCTTTGATTCAGCAAACCTTCTTCGGACACATTAAAAGGGGGAAATGGTATTCTAAACCTCTCTGGTAATAAAACATGCAGACACATGCTAAAATATTTATCTTAGGACACTCATCCTTGGCATTACTTTTTACAGGCAGAAATTTCTGTGCTCATATTTCAATACCTCTGATTTTATATTTCTACTAATTCTAAATCAAAACCAAATCTTGCTTCCAACTGAGCTAACCTCTATATCTCTCTGTACTGCCCCTCATGTCCCCCAAACTTTATTCATTTGCCAGACCCAAGCTTTGAAAGTGCAAACTTGGAAGCACCCAAAAGTTCCTTGGATCTTCTCCTGGTAGCAATCAAGAACAATCAAAAGGAAAGTTTCCAAATCTGAGGTACAATCAACTTTCCTAAATAAACCTGAAGCTACAAATTCAATGCCATTCACTTCTTCCTATCTAGAATTATCCTACGTATTTACTTCAAACTCCATCTGTTATTTAATCATCTTTTTATGATTATTCATCTATTGCAGACTATTTCATAAACTGAAAATTACATAGAAAAATGTAACAAAGACCTATTTTTGAGCATCAAATTTCATAAATATTAATATCTTCCCTATCTGTTCCCTATATTTTATAACAAATGAAACATCATACATATGTAATTTATATCCCTCAACAAACAAACTCTCTACTCCTTACTGTGGAAAACTTCTTGTCTATTATTAAAATGCATTTATTTACCTGTTAACTGTACCTATATATTCATAAATAGTATGTGTATTTATTTGAGGTGTTTATGAATTTTACTAGAGCACTTTTCATTATGAACCTTGATTTTTTTTCAATGCAGCATTATGTTTATGTGGCAGAAATGACTTCAGTTTATTCATTCTATCTGTTATGTGCCGGTATACATATACACAATTTATTTATTACTCTTCCAATTGATCAACTCTTTATTTCTACTATTTTAAATGACTGCAATAGGCATTCCCATTTCAATTTCTTTTTGAAGAGTTTCTCCAGGATATAAACCTAGAGTGATACAAACCATATCTTAGCAATTCTTAGATATTAACAAATACCTCTCTCTCCAAAGTTGTTCCAATATTCATCCCCTACCATTTTTCTATCCATTTGTTATTACCTGTTGCTGTCAAATATTTTTATTTTTGACAATTTGATGAACATAAAATATTCAGTTTTTATTTTAATTTTCATTACCTAATCAGTCTTGTATTTGAGTAACTTATCCTTTATCGCTTTTCTTTTTGGAGATCTTTGTCATCTTCTGGTTTTCCACATATGTCCTAGTCTTAATCAGAGCTTCTTTTAATGGTTCCTCTGCCTATCTATCTCTTATCCATTATTTTATTACCATATCTTATACAATGACTTGCTGTCTGGTAAATTAATGTCCATATTACCATACCCTTCCTGAAAATTATTCTGATTATCATTACCCATTTATTCATCATATAAATTTTTATATGACTTGATACAGTTTCTTAAAAACTAGCGCTGGAAACTAGATTGTCATGTATTAAATTTATTATTTTGGGCTGGAGTGGTGGGTCGGTAGTTACAGCGCTTGCCTGTCATGGGTGAGGGTCCGGGTTTGAACCCAAGCACCACACACACAACTATTCTGGACCAATGAAAACCAGATGAAAACCTAAATAAAATTAATTCTCTCTCTCTCTCTCTCTCTTTCTTTCTCCTCTCCTTTCCTCTCCTGCTGTCCTCCTCTCTCTCAAAAACTAAAATTTACCATTAATCTAAAAGAAATTACATTTATATAACATTGTTTCTTTCTAATCATGAATATGGTATATCATTTTATTTACATTAGTCTTCAATAAAAATTTTTACCATTCCTAAATATTTGTATATGCTGTATTAGATTCATTCTTAGGTACCATATAATTTTGTTGCTATTATAAATGCCATATTCTTAAAAGCTATCTTATTGTAAATGGTTGTTGCTGATTTATAAAAACATCCACTGATTTTTTTAATATTAATCTTGTCTGGTATGACCTTATTGAATTCCAATTATTAATTCTTATAATTTGTAGAATTTCTCAGATTTTCCATTTTTACAATTATGTTATAGGAAAGTAACAACTTTGATATTTCTTCTTTTCCCATTCTTACACCTCTTATTTCTCTTCATCTATATCTTAGGGTAGGCCTTTGAAAACAGTGTTGAATAGAAGCACAGTAATAAAAGAGTCATTCTTTCTTGTTCTTGACTTTAAAGAGAATGACACTGAAAGTTCACCATTAAGTATATTGCATTGCATAGGTGTTTACACATACCCTTAATTAAGTTAAGGAAATGCTTTTATATTCCTAGTTTGCTAATAGTTTCTTCTACCAAATTGGTATTAAAAATTCCCATAATTTTTATATACCTATTGATATTATCACATAGCTTTTTTCTGTTAATTGATGTGTTAATTTTATTATAATTACTTTAAAGAATATATTTTAAGGTTAAATTGCATTCTTCAGAAGACCCTATGTTCATCATGGATTTTTGCAATTGGCTAAAATTCAATTGGTTCAAATTATTTAGGATTTTTGCATTTATGAGATTCACCTTTTTTGCTGCTTGTGATACAATATTCAGAGATAATCTGGGCAAGTTAAAATCTTTTATGATTGTGGAAATTTCCACTTCTTACAATTCTATCAATATTGCTTTATGTATTTTGAGAATGTATTATTAGGTGTATATAGACTTAAATATTGATCCTCCTAATAAATTATCCCTTTTGCTGTTAAATATGATCCCCCCTCTATTTTTAATGATTCTGTCTGTCATAAAACCCATTTTTTCTGATACTAACATTGTTAAGTCCCTTTTGGGGGGTGGAAAATCTTTGTTCTTTTACTTTCAATAGTCTATGTCATATTTTAGATATGTTTTATAAATAGTATGTAGCAAGACTTTTTTCTCTCTATTTGAGAATGCCGTCCTTTAGGTGATTTGATAGTTTTCTTTTCCTCATTTGATGCACCCTTCCTCCATTTTTCTTTTGCAATCTGAATTCTTTAAATCAGCCAATTCTTTAATAACATCATAGAAATTGGATACAACTAAAAATCCTTATTGGATAATTCACTGTATCTGATGGCCCCAAGTCTAAGGGCAGCTCTTCCCTCATGCAGAAACAACCCCAGTCACAACCACGTTCTGTTAAATCTTACCCTGCTTTGATTGGAAGAAATAATTGTAAATTGGTTGTAAAGTTCAAAGTAATGAACATCTGGAGAATTCCAACTGCTAAGAGAGAGGGCTTAGCTTCAAAAAAAATTCTACTATATATGCTACACAAGAGAAATTAATTTGGATTTGTACTATCTCCCTTCTAAATACAAACCTTACTCAACAAAAATTTCCATGAGGCATTCTGCCACAGTCACTATTGGCTAATAAGTACTTAAACATTGTGTGTCAGGCACTGTGTAAGAATACAGTACACAATCCGGACTTTGGGTCCTCTTGGTCCCCATGTGTCCCAGAATGGCTGCTTGTTTTTTGTTGTTGTTGGTTTTGTTTTGTACTACAGAATGAACAAAGGGGTACTTAACCACCAAGACACACCCCAGCCATTTTTTTTCCTTAGTTTGAGACAGGGTCTCACTAAGTTTCTTGTGGTCTCCCTAAGTTGCTAAGCCTAGCTTTGAACTTGCAATCTTCCTGCATAAGCCTTCCAAGCTGTTGGGATTCAGGTGAATGTTATCTTATATAGCCAGAATGGATTTTCTACAGTAACAAGTCCAATAATTCTGATAAGACTTTCTACAAAGAGTTTTAATGAATAAGTGAGAGGACTTTAACTTTACACCACTTTCCAAGAAAGTAGGTATTGCACTGTCTCTAATAGTTATCGTGTCTGAAATACATCTCCACTGAGTTCTTCTCTTCTTATATACCTGCCAATCTCAGTCTAATAATCCTGTGCACCTCATTCTTCACAGTCCATTGTGAAATAGAATACCTATAATATGAGATTTCATATAAATTACATTTTACCTGAAATTCTTAAAAAAAATTCCTTTCCTTCAATTCTACAACTCCTAAATGAATTAGAAAAGGAAAAAGGAATATTTTCGAAAGACTGTTATTTACCCTTAATAAGTCTTACTGGACTCTACTCTGTTATTTGTAGAAGGCCTGGGGCAAAAGGCAAAGTTTAATTAAGTTCAGGACTCAACTAATTAACCACTGGTTAACCTGAATGCAAAAATCCTCGCCTCCAATTATTAACATAACACTGTTTCCCCGCTTGACAAATCCCCCTCCCAGGAGAAGCCTCAATATTTTCCTACATAAAGAAATATATTCTGTGTCTTAAAAGTTACTCTATCTCTGGGAAATAAGGAACTTAAAGAGGTGGCAAAGTATGAACACTCTGCCCCACTTATTTACATTTGTGCAAACTAGGGTAGCTCCTCATCTCTAGTCTTGTATAAAAAGGAGAAAATTGTATACCTGATCAGCCCAAAGGAGAAAGAAGTGAAGAGATTCAGAGCAGGTGCCTCTTAAAATTTCTTATAACTGAGAGATAATTAGAATTTTCCTTGTGAACTTTCAGTAAGATTTGGATTGATATTGATCAATAGGCTGAGGATAAAGATCTAGATGAAATTTAACTTTTCTCCTCATCCTAATTTATAGATTCAGTGCATATCATGTAACTCTACACAGGTCAAAATAATAATCATTTTGGGATACAGTTTTATGCCATATTAGTTGAACTATAAATTGATCCCATCTTACTGGGGTGCATTTAAATTGTTCATAAATTTTGAACAAGCATACTTCTCAAGGAACTTATTCCAAGGGGCAGGGGGATGTAGTCAGATACACACAATTCTGTGTTCTAGGATAATGGTGAAAATCTAGCTTTCCATCAATAGGGACTTGGTAAATAAAATACATAGTCTTCTATTTCAACTCCAACATGAAAAGAGCTTAGAAGATATCACTCTCATTCTTGCAATAGGAAGTTGGATAAATTTAACTCAATGACTTCTCTTGGACCCACAAGAAAAGTGAAGTTTTGAAGTGAATTATCACCCTGAAATCTAGAGACGGGTGAATGCTGAGAGCTACAGCCAAGATCTGCTTAGCAGGACCAGAAACCACTGAGCCCAAAACTAGTAAGAACTAAATAGTAACCTAGACAAATTACTGCAGGATGAGCACTGACTAGCATGAAAACGAGGAAACTCTCAGGTTGCCACTGTCAGAGGGACCCACAACCTTTATGGAACACATCAGGTTGTCAAAATGAAGACTCCCTCATTGCTCTAGCAAAAAACAGAAAACAGTAATTATAATGAAACATCCCCAGAGCCTTCACTTGAACAAGGACCTATTCTCCAAGGGAAATGATTTTGCCCTAAATTAGGAAAGGCATTCTTCCTGCACCAGAGAAACACACACACACACACACACACACACACACACACATACACACACACCCTCAAATAAATGCATTGATGCAGGTAGAAAGCAGGAATTTTTATTTATTTTTTTAAATTGTACTTAAATTTTAATCCTGTGGCACCTACAGCTACAGCAAACACTAAATATGGCTTGATTCCTAAGCAGATTAACATAAAACTACACTCAAAAAGTTTATTTGCCTCAAATTTTATTATCTAATACATTGCAATCAGCTTTTATTTAAAAAATATATAAAGGATGATAAAATGTTAGAGAAATTACACAGTCTGAAGAGGACAAATAAGCACCAGAGCCAGACTCAGGTTTGACCCAGGTATTGCAATTATCAGACAATCTACAATAACTACGATTAATATGTTAAGGCCTCTAATGGAAAAATAATACGTTTTGTTTTGTTTACTAAAGAAAGAGAGTTAAATTTTTTCATTTGGTTTTTGTTTTTTCTTTATTTATTTGTAGATGTGGTGCTGGGGATGGAACCCAGGACCTCACACATGCCAGGCATGCACTCTACCACTGAGCCATCTCTCCAGTCCCAACAGTATGCTTTAACATTCTAAGAATTGAAAGTAAATGCTAGAAATCAAAATATCTATATCAGAAACAAAGAATACTTTTGATGGGCTCATCAGAAGATTGTATTTGGCTGAGGAAAGATTTGGTGAATTTAAAGATCTGCCAGCAGAAACTTCCCAAGCTGAAATGCATGAAAGAAAAAAACCCTCAGAACAGAACCTCAAAAAAACTGAGATGATTTTAAAAGGGATAATATGTGTGTAATTGAATTGTCAAAAGGAAAAGGAAGAACAGAGTAGAAGAACTATTTGAATTAATATTAGTTACCATGATGTGAATGTATATGTACCCAAAAATTTATATGTTGAAATTCTAGTCCTCAAAGTAAAGGTATGGAGAGGTGGGGTGGAAATTATTAGATCATGAGGGTGGAATTCTCATCCATGGGATTAGTACCCTTACCAAAGAGGTCCTAGGGAATTAGCCCCTTCTGCCATGTGAGGGCACATGAAAGTAACCTATGAGGAACAGGTCCTCACTAGACACCAAACACCTTATTTTGGACTTCTTAGCTTCCAGAACTATGAGCAGTACATTTCTATTGTTTATAGATCTCCTAGTCTAAGCTATGTTGTTAGAGCAAACCACACACACACACACACCTCTCTCTCTCTCTCTCTCTCTCTCTATATATATATATATATATATAATGAAAGAGTTAAAGAAGATGAGTCATCTTCTGACTGTACACAGTTTATAAAATGGCACATATATTCACATGCAGGGAAAGATTTCTGAAAGATGTTTACACTATATAATTAATATTCATATTTATGATTTTTTTTACTTTCTCCTTCATGCTTTTCTAGACTTGAGTATATTTGTTTGTTTGTATGTTTGCTTAACAAAAACACATCAGTAGAGAGGGAACACTCCCAAACACTTTTTATGAAGCAAACATTACACTGATCCCAAAGCCCAACAAAGACACATCAAGGAAAGAAAACTACAGACCAATTTCCCTGATGAACATTGATGCAAAAATCCTTAATAAAATTTTAACTAATCAGATACAAAAGCACATTAAAAAGATAATTCATTATGATCAAGTGGGCTTCATTCCAGGAATATAAGGCTGGTTCAATATACCCAAATCAATAAATGTAATTCACCACATAAACACAATTAAAAACAAAAATCATATAATCATCTCTATTGATGCAGAGAAAGCATTTGGTAAAATTCAACATCACTTTATGCTCAAAACTTTGGAAAAAATAGGGATCAAGGGAAGATACTTTAACTATGTCAGATCCATTTATGATAGACCCATAGCCAATATTATCCTCAATGGAGAAAAATTGAAAGCATTTCCACTGAATTCAGGTACGAGACAAGGCTGTCCGCTATCCCCACTCTTGTTCAATATAGTCCTTGAAACCCTTGCCAAAGCTATCAGGCAAGACAAGGAAATCAAAGGTATTTATATAGGAAAAGAGGAAGTTAAGTTATCTCTATTTGCATACGACATGATTTTATACCTAGAAGACCCAATAACATCGGCCAGAAAACTCTTAGAGCTTATAGGTGATTTTAGCAAAGTAGCTGGCTACAAGATCAACTCCAGCAAATCACTAGCATTTCTTTACTCCAGCAACAAATCCGCGTAAGAAGAAATCAGGAAATCTCTCCCATTCACCATCTCCTCCAAAAAAATGAAATACTTGGGCATTAACCTTACAAAGGATGTTAAGAACCTCTTCAAAGAAAACTATCAAACACTTAAAAAAAGAAATTACAGAAGACCTGAGTAGATGGAAAAACATTCCATGCTCATGGTTAGGCAGAATCAATATAATAAAGATGGCCATTCTACCCAAAGCCCTATACAGATTCAATGCAATCCCCATCAAGATACCTATGGCATTCTTCAGAGATATAGATAAAGCAATTCTCAAGTTCATATGGAATATCAGGAGACACAGACTAGCCAAAACATTACTCTATAGAAAGGAAGAAATAGGGGGTATCTCAATCCCTGGCCTGAAATTATATTACGGAGCTGTAGTAGCAAAAACAGCATGGTATTGATATCAAAACAGAACTGAAGACCAGTGGAACCGAATAGAAGATCCTGAGACAAATCCCCATATCCTTAACTATTTGATATTCGATAAAGGGGGCAAAAGTATAGTGTGGAAGAAAGATAGCCTGTTCAACAAATGGTGTTGGACAAACTTGACAGCCATATGTAGACATCTGAAGCTGGATCCTTATCTTTCACCCTGCACAAAAATTAAATCAAAATGGATCAAAGACATGGATATTAAGCCAACAACTTTAAACTTACTAGAAAACGAAGTAGGGTCAACACTACAGCATATAGGAGTCAGCAGCTACTTCCTTAACAAAACTCCCATGGCTCAAGCAGTAAAGTCAAGAATAAATGAATGGGATGCAATTAAACTAAAAAGTTTTTGCACAGCTAAAGATCTAGTCAAGAGCATCAAGAGAGAACCTACAGAATGGGAGAAAACTTTTGCCTGCTACACCTCACACAGAGGACTAATATCCAGAATTTACAGGGAACTAAAGAAACTAAACACCAAACTCACAAATAACCCAATCAATAAATGGGCTAAAGAACTCAAAAGGAACTTCTCTCCAGTGGAAGTCCAGAAAGCCCATAAATATATGAGAAAATGCCCTACATCATTAGCTATAAGGGAAATGCAAATCAAAACTTCAATGAAATACCACCTCACTCCTGTTAGAGTGGCAAAAATGAAAAATTTGAACAACAACGGATGCTGGAGGGGTTGTGGGAAAAGAGGAACACTGTCACACTGCTGGTGGGACTGCAAACTGGTTCAGCCACTCTGGAAAGCAGTGTGGAGAATCCTCAAAAAATTAAGGATGGAACCACCATATGACCCAGCTATCCCACTCCTGGGTATTTTCCCAAAAGAGTTAGAATTAGCATATTATAGTGATGTGGCTTCCTCAATGTTTATAGCAGCTCAATTTACTATGGCTAGACTATGGAACCAACCCAGATGCCCCTCACTTGACGAGTGGATACAAAAACTTTGGTACATATATACAATGGAATACTACTCG